>WAAB01012092.1:56965-71507 GCA_013389865.1 Piaya cayana | reverse complement strand
GGGTGGACAAGGTCCTAAGGGACATGGTTTAGTGTTTGATAGGAATGGTTGGACTTGATGATCCAGTGGGTCTCTTCCAACCTGGTTGTTCTATGATTCTATGAAAAGTGTAAATTTCAAAGTATTTCCACTTACGATGTGGTGCTATATGCACATGTAAGTGTGTAAGGTAACTGGGGTGTTGGACAGTTGTCCTTGCTACAGAAAATTTTTACATCAGTGTTTTAGGGTAAAAGGCATCTCGAAGAAAAAGCCTGCATAATTTTTTTTTCTCCTCTGCTTTCTCTTGTTATCCAAAAGCAGAGGAGAGAGAATGTAAAGCACCTCCCCAGAGAGATACCTCTGCCTCATCCCCCTGCCTTTTCTTTCACTTTTAATTTTAATCCTGATTCTCTTCTATGTCTAGCCAGATCACGTGACACTAGTAGGTAGCAGTGAAAGGACTAGTAGGTACCATTGAAAGAACCAAACTTCCTCCGCAAAACCCACCACTGCTCCATACAGACATGTATTTATATAAATTTATATATGGAGATATGAAACACTAGTTATTTACTTTGAAAGAAGAAAATATGAGTGAATTCCATTTAGCCAACATTTGATTTTATCTTAAATCATCTTTAAGGATTAAGAATGTAATTTATTATTCAACTCTGGTACTGGTGAATAAGAAAGTGATTAATTTTCTAGCAGGAAGAAAGTCTAGCTACTTCTGCTCCCTAGTAGCCCTAACTGCAATCGACGGAAGAAAGCCAGAGCTGTTTGTCTTGATGAAAACAGTGAACTAAGATACATCCGATGAAGTCACATGTTTTGCTTTAATCCTTTCAAGTTTAGATGTTTATAAGAGTTGCACGGGGAAGGGTGGGGAAGATGATGGTAGGAACTAATTGAGCCAGTTTGAAAATCAGTTTGTGGGGTTTTATTTGATCAGTTAATCTGTGAGAGCCATAGATGTGTTTCCCACATGGCATTTTTACTCCAGTCTCTCAAGCCAGCAGCAGAAGACTTTATGAAGAGGACACCTTGCAGGAAGGTTGATGCCAGGGAAATGGTCTAGTTGCAACAGTGTTTTTTGTTGTCTGTCTCCTTTGTATGCTGGGCATGCAGAAAGGATCCAGCTTTTCCAGATGTTCTGCAGCACAGGCCACTGCTGGCTCCAGAGCTCAAGCCAAGGCCGCAGCCCATCAGATTTCCTCTTACTGCTCACATTGTAATTCACTCGCAAATTGGGAAAACACAAAAACACTTATAGACAAAGATAAGTCAAGGATGGCTTGAAAACTGTTGGCTGCAGCTTCCAAAACTTGCGAAAGTCCCCTAGCAGCAAAGAGCTCTGGGAGATTTTTTTTTGTGTGTGTGATCTGTGCAGTGTTTTGTATTTCATCACCAGGCACAGAGAGGGGTTGGTGATAAGATAGGATGTATCTAAAGGAGACAGTCCTCATCTTCCATGGCTACCTCCTCAGGGGAGAAAGCTGACTGGAAAAAACAGGTTTGTTTTGGTTGTGCCATGGAACAACAGCCAGGGAGAATGAGATCTTAATCCAGTGGCATAGCTCAATTTTTCAACTCCTTCACAACATCCCCTCTTTACTAAATCTTTACTAAATTAATGCATATGTCAAGTCTTGTCCAGAGCTTGTAGCAATGAACGAATAAGTTGAACATCATAATCTAATAAAAAACTCGTTTCGGTTTTATTCTGAGTGAGGCAGCGTTGCCCTCGCTGAGTTGTTTCATGGACCTTTTGCTCTGCAGAGGAGAGGGATAGTGTGTGGGAATGCAGCCTGTGTTTTCCCTGTGAGGATAGGGTTTGCTCTTCTGACATAGATGACCTGATTTCCAGCATATTTCCAGTTGTTTGTGTTGAAATCTTTCCATCTCAGCAGGCTGTTTTCTGTTTTGTTTTGGTTTGGTTTTAATTATTCGGAACTACTTTTGTCCCTGTTGTTGGACCTGAGTAGCTGCAGCTGAAAGCAGGATCTTATCGTACTAATTGCTGCAAGACCAAGTAAGACAGAGTCTGTTCTTAAGTCCAGAAATAAAATACCACAGGGAAGGTAAAGGAAGGCTTTGCATGCCTGTGGACTGAGGCACAGTGGGTCTAGCTGACTAGTCTTAAAAGAAGTCTATGACAATGAACAGTACTTGGAGCTGTTCTGTTAATCTTATGGCTTTTTGTCCTCCTATTTCAACACAGATTTTTAATTAAAGTTTTACTGTGCCATAGGCTGTTTCTTCCGTTGGTTCAGCTTTAGTCCTTCACAAAGCTTCAGTAAAGGACTGATATATTTTCTTTGGAGCTGAGCTCTTGATATTAGAAGACCTCTCCTCTGAGCAGATAGCAGCGGTATGAGATAGCCGTTAGGTGTAATGCAATATGAGCAGGAGCAGAACGGGTTGATTCGCCTTGTGTTCGCAGGATGTGTTGTTGATGTGAGCAAAATAAGTTATCTGTATTGCAGAGAGATTCACATGGAGCATTAGCTGGAATGCTTTGCCTCACAGTCATATAGAAAATTAAGTTGAAGAATCAAAACGCAGCCTTGTATCAATGCTTGTATTGTACTTAAAAGTAAATATCATAAGTGTAGAATGGCTAGGATGATGTAAATGGTAGAAAAGAACTCAGCTTGGGCTCATACGTGCCTTCTCCTGTCCTGCAACCATAGGTGTCTGCAGAGACATAAGCTGAATAAAAACGCAGCGTCATCAAAAAAAAAAGTTGTTTTCAAAATAGGGGGCATCCACTGTGGCGAATCGGTTGAATTTTTGCATGATTTGAGGAACTGAGCCCTTGTTTCCTACCCTCATGATGGTTACTGTCTTTGGGGTGTTTTGAGAGGGAGGGAGGTCAACGAGTTCTGACGTGAAGCAGAGGTGGGTGGGTTTTTCCCCACTGGTGACCAGAGCTGGCATGAGAGATTTGTGTACAGGACACTAAAGTTAGCATCTGTTTGCGCTGTATCAAGTTTCTCAATAAAAGCTGTATCATCTGAAATGAGCCTGGCATGGTTTGGCAGTGCCGCTCCTTTTAGTGGTCACAGACTTTTAGGCAACGCAAGCGATTCAGCTCCGGTCCCACTGAGGTACTTGGCGATGCCTAAATGGTGGCAAAGCCCAGTTAACTCTTAAGAAGTGGGGAAAAAAAAATATTTTTGAGCTGTTACTTCAGCTCAAATGTGAAATAGCTAACGTTGGATCTACCCGTTGGCATTCTACCACACGCAACTCTGCCCCCATCAGAGTCTTATCTGGTACTCGTGGAAACCTTAGTGCTTCAGTCTGGCTCTTGTACCACTGGAAGAAATCCAGAGCAATTCCAGTGGAGCTGTTTTGGATTTGCGTTTGCAGGAGGAATTGTACCTGGAGGTTTTAAGTTAACCGTGCAGTCATTTTTTCTCTGTTTATTTAACCACTGAAATTAATGAAAGTTTCATAGGCTGCTTCTTTCGTTATCTCAGCGAGCTGTGGTAAAAGGTGGCGGGGCAGGAAGGTTGGCTGGCTGAACTTGTACAGATAGGAAAAATGCTGGGAATTGTTTTCAGTGAATCTGAGGGGTTTGGGTAGTTGAACGAGAGGATGTAGGTGGAAATGAGGATACAAAAGTACGCGTTGCCTCTTGACTCTCCATGTAGTAAACAAAATTACCAGATGATTGTTGGCGAATAGGTTTTTTTCTTTGAATATTTTAAGCAGGACTGCGATTCATAGTCCTGAACTGTAGGTGACTAATGTTCCTGTTCTCCAGCTGGGAGAAACTAATTCAACATCTTGTGTTGTAAACACTCACTCATTTTAACTGATTACACCTCCAATGTTCCTCAAATCACTGAAATTACTAATTGCTATTCCTTACACATCAGAGAGTGAATCCTGAATAATTAACCCCAAATAAAATTAGATGAATTGTCCCTTTTAATTAGAATCCCTGCTGCTGTTTGTTCTGAGCTTCCTTTTCTTACTGTTAAGAGACTTTTAGAATGATTAAAACTGTTTAAGACTTAAACAGCCAGTGACCTTTTAATACAATATAAATCCATAAAAGCAATATTTCAGCTAGCAGGTGGTGAAGTAAATTTTCTGTGCAACTACCTGACAGACTCAGTATTCGTTTTTTAAATGCTGAGGATGAAATTAGCCAGTGTGGGATTTTTTTTCCTCCCTCTTGCTCATTAATACAGCGGCTGATTAGCAGAAGTAGTTCAAATGGTAGGATTAGTGATTGGTAAGAGAGTGGTAATTGAAACAGTGCTCTGGGTTGGTGGAGCTGCTGAGATTTAGAAATCACAAGTCAAGGTGTTCTGTTTAAGTAGATTGTGGAGCTGGTGTATAATCATGTGATGGCTTCTCCTGCACTGATGTGGTGTCTGTGACTCCTTACAACATGGCTTTGACCAAGGATGCATTGATGCAAAACGTGATTTTAATAGTGTGCTTTCCTTGTCCAGTGTTATGTGTTAAATACAGATGTTACAGGAAAATGTTCATTCTGGGAAGCTTAGTAAAAGGCATGTTCACACCTAAGAGTCACCAGGTCATATCTAGGTGAAGTTTTGTATAAAAATCCCGTGGCATCACTTCTGCAGCATGAAGTTTCCCAGACCACTTAGTAATACTGTAATATTCTGCAGGTTTTTGCAGTGGTTATTGTGGAATATGGGTTCATGGTGGCCTCAGTCAAAAGGATTTTAGCCCAGTGATAAACGAATTAGAGTTTAAATGTAAGTCTTAATTGTTTCAGCGTAGATCACACTCAAATTGTGAACTTCGGCTTCTGCAGTAGAATTTAAACACTTGGCAGGGCAGTGGGAAGTGCCTGTATCTGCTCAGTGCTTTCCCAAGTGGAATCTGTTCGGATCAGAAAATAAACACAACAGTGGCGCTTGCTTCATCGCTGTCCTTATTCTAGTCTCTGAGTCAGGGGAGAGCTGTGTTTTTGGGCAATTCAAACTGATTCTGTACCAGCTTCAGAGTCATAAAAATCAAGATTTGGGTTTTTTTTTCTTTGGAAGGAGAAAAATGAAAACCATCTGGGCATATAGTCTTCAGATGTCAGCCAGAGATCCAGGAAGACCAGTGTGAACCCTGTTTTGTTGGCTGATAATTTTCATTAAGTTATTGTTTCAGGGAAAAATATGCTGGGTTTTGGGGATTTTTTTCTGTTTCCAAGGGTTTTTACTCCCAAACAGTCTCTTCTTACTGAACATGTGAGATCCGTTTTGTGTCTAGAAGTTTCAAAGCTGCAAATCTTCACGTCTAAACATCTGTGTCAGTCAAGGGAAGAGGCAATTACTGTGCTGCAACTCATTCGTTGACTGACAGATATATCTCACTGAAAACAAAGGCTTGAGACATACGAGCCTGATCCTGCCAATAAGTGAAGTGCACTTAAAAATTTAAAAGTTAGACTGTAAGTGAGAAAGGTGCTCAGCGTATGAGACAGGATGTTTTTCGCAGCTTGTACTTGTATCCAGAAGGCATCAGACAGCCAACAGCAAAAATTTAGAGTTTCTGATTCAGCCTGACAGGCTTGTGCTGATTTAGACATCTGCTAAGGCTTTGAACAATTTTTTATTTTATTTGTACATTTGAAATCTCTAATAAGGAAATGTCGAAATCTCCTTGGAAAGTGTGAAAGGGGAGATTTTGTGGAGACGAGAGGTAAGACCTTGCAAATGCATCTTTGTGGCACAGATTTGATTGGAGCCAGAAGCTGGGCTGAGGCTTGGGAGCCATCAGTTCTGCTCACAGCTCCGCTGTAGTTTCCCAACACAGCTCTGATGGACTGACTTAACATCTGTCCGCTTACTTGATTGTAAAATATGGGGCAGAATGTTGCTGGGGCTGCCAGTGTCATCTGTTATGGTTATGCTGGGTGATGCTCTGGCGCAGGAGCAGGCGTGGGTGCTGCGAGAAGAGCTCAGACCTGTGGTTTTGTGGCATGTTGCGCCATTGCATCTGAAATAGCCAGGCTGGCACTTTTATTGCACCACACAGCCTCTTTGCAGGTTGACTCATGATCTTCACAGCTGTAAAAAGAAGCAGCAAGTAGCTGGGCTACAGGGGGTGTTTTCTGCTCTAAAGGTATGGTAATGGTAGAGCTCTCTAATTGACAGCTGAAGGGAGACTGTGCCAAGGTGCAAGGAGAGGCGGCTCCCTGCCTGCAAATGTGCCTTTTCCACGGCAGCACTTGCCTTTGGAAGGTGATTTCACCTGCCTTTGAAGCATAAATTGCCTCCTGGGGGTGTTTGATGTCTTTCCATTGATGGAACTTGGTGCAGTCACGCTCATAACTTAAGTACCTCCAAATGCTCAAGCTAGATGAGTGTCAACCAAAATGTCAATCTCAGTGCTGAGCAGCAATCAGTACTAATAAGCCTTTTGCCCACCGTATCCCTTGTCCATGGAGGGGCAGCAGAGTTAAATCAGTCAGGAGAGGGTGAGTGCTCAGGGTGGGCTATGTCCTCCGCCAGCCCATGGGTAACTCTGGTAATCCCAGAGCTCCATTTCCCCTGTGGTTGCCAGCTCATCCGCACGGACCAGGGGACAGTCCCTTCCCCAGATGGCTCCCACGTCACTGGCTGATGCTGGTGATGGTCAGCAGTGCGCGGCACTGACATGCTCTGCTTGTACATGGACTTTCCTACCTCCCTCCATGACTTGCCTGGCTCTAAGCAAGTGAAATCTGTCTGGCTTGCAAAGTGTCTGCGGTGAGGGAAGGTCCCTGAGATGCATTGGAGAAATCTGTAGGGAAGTGCTTCTTAAATGGTGTGTAAACTTGCTTTAAGCTTTTTTTTTTGTCCTTTGCTCCCTCAAATGTAGTCCTGTTTCTTCTGCACATCATCTAAAACCATATACTGCTCAGGACATAGATATTACAGTCTTTGCAAGCCTCCCTCTCTGCCAGAGGGAAACTTCCAGCAATGCCAATAATAATAATAATAACCAGAACAACTTTCCCTCCTGCATCCAAGGGAATACTCTCTCACATGTCCAGTGGGAACAGCACTGGGTCCTTCGGCTGTGTGTGTGGGAAAGAGGAAAGTGCAGTGGCAGGAAAAATAACTATAAAACTGTGAAGGAGAAAAGTCCACCTGTTCACAGAGGACCAGGAAAAGGCCAAACATCTGCAAGGTTCCCCCAGTTCATCAGGCATCTGCTCTCTGTTTCCCAGTCTAAAAACTTTCCCATTTGTGGGGAGAGTGAAGCCAGCAGCTTATCTAACACAGAGGACACAGTCAGCAGAGCTGAATTGGGATGTAGTAAAGCCAGCTGCCTCCTACTGCAAAGGAAAGTGTTCTCTTCCAAAGTCTAGAAAAGGGCTCTTCTCTGTTTC
Source organism: Piaya cayana (assembly GCA_013389865.1). Classification (NCBI taxonomy): domain Eukaryota; kingdom Metazoa; phylum Chordata; class Aves; order Cuculiformes; family Coccyzidae; genus Piaya; species Piaya cayana. Next base: position 64,165 of record WAAB01012092.1, on the reverse strand, counting down.
CGTCTTTTGCTTCTTTTCTGAAGAATCATGCCAATATTCTTTTCTCTCAGGAAGAACAGATCTTCCAAAGGGGCAAAACAATATTTGTTTTGTGTTTGTTCTAAGAACCGTTGTTTTCCCCTTCTGTTACAGCAATTGTAATCTGTTTATGCATAAACCTTATCACTTTCCCTGTCTCATCACTGTCAACACATTCTCTGCCTCAGTCTTGCTTAGGTGTTTTGAAGGGTTGTAAATAAAGCAAGAGTGTCTGACTAATGTGCTGTGCAGGGAGATGAGTCTTTGGCATTGGAGCTGGGACTAACTGGAGAAGCATCATCTGAAGTGTATTCTTTGGGAGGTATGTGCCTGCTGGAGTTGAATTTGTTTGTGAAATCATGTTAGTTTGTTGGAGGGTCATTTTAAGAGCAAAGGAGAAAAGTTTACTTAGCATTCAAACATGCCAGCATTTTTTTAGAACTAAACACCAAGATATTAATTTCAAAATATTTATTTTATTTTTAATTTTTACTCACTCTTGTATTTCCTATAATTTGAAATAAAAGATTGGATTAATTATAGGGCAAAAAGGAGGATACTGCAGATGTTATTGGACATATTTTTTAAAAAAAAATCAATCTTGAACTCTATCATCATGAGCCAGTGGCTTTCATGGGATTTTATGTATTGGAGCAACGTGGTTGTCTTAAATTAGTTTTCAGTGTGTTGTTTATGAACTGTCTTTGTGCATCTGTATTTAGGATTATACTTTCTTAGGGATTCAGAGGGGGGTTTTTTTGAATCCTATCCGTGCTCACTCTGGGGAAAATCAGAAGAAATTACCTTCCTGGGAAATAAACCCCCTAAAAGTCCTAGAGCGAGTTTGTGCCTTTCAGAGAGTGATTTGAAATCAAACCGAAAAGCTTTCCAGGGTGGCAGACCCATCTGCTTCCCATGGCAAATAGCAGGAAGGTTCTGTGCCGGTAGTGCTGCCTGGCTGGTGCCTGTCCCTTGGGAAGACTAAGCCTGGAGGTTTAAACCTGGGCACGGGTGGTCCAGAGGACTGAGAGTCACCGGGCTGAGCACCTCTCTGAGTGGTTTGGAGCCTGTTCCTTGGGTTTTGAGGATGGTGCTGAGGGCCCGTAGCTGGGAGGCAGTGCAGCAGCACTTGGAGATGTAAAGGGTCAAGTAGGGAGCCCATGTTTCCTCCAGAACTCCTCCAAAAGCAGTATTTCCTATATATAAGTGAAATATCACACTTCTATTCATGTTGAACTTCCATGCACACAGGACACCCGTAGCAAACAGCTCTATTTGCAGCATCAAGCTTTGCGAGAAGTGAAAACGTACCAACGTGGTCCAGTTACAAGCAGCTGCCTCCCCAGAGGCCAAAACCAGTGCTAATGGTAAATGCAGGTTTTTCCATCCTTAGGAGATGCTTTCAGAGCCGGGTGTCCTGCTGCCCACAGTCTCTGCTGCTCTATCCTTATTTTCTCCTTTGTGCTCATGACCCCATCTCTATGCTAAGCTGGATGGCTTCACAGGTAATATACTGCTTTGACTTCACCTCAGTAGTTTTGGAAGCTTAATATGTGAAAATGAATGTGTAGATATTTTGCACATCAGCCCCATGTAAAAAGCTTCCTCAAAACTAAGAGGTGGATACTTCTGAGCTTACAACTGGCCCATCATAGAATCACCAGGTCAGAAAAGACCTCTTGGATCATCAAGTCCAACCGTTCCTGTCTGCCACTAAGCCACGTCCCTGAGCATCTCTTCTAGCTGTTTTTAAATACCTCCAGGGATGGTGGCTCAACCACCTCCTGGGGCAGCCTGTGCCAGTGCCTGATGACCCTTTCTGTGAATTTTTTTTTCCTAATGTTCAGCCTAAACCTCCCCTGGCAGAGCTTGAGGCCATCCCCTCTCATTCTGTCCCGTGTCACTTGGGAGAAGAGCCCAGCTCCCTCCTCTCCACAACCTCCTTTCAGGTAGTTGTAGAGAGCAATAAGGTCTCCCCTCAACCTCCTCTTCTCAAGGCTAAACAAGAGCTTGCTCTTGTGCTGCCAGGATTTCCTTTTTGAAGAGCTCCCAGCCCTCATGGGCTCCCTTGCCTTTAAGGACTGTCTCCTGTGGGACTTCATCAACCAGCCTTCTGAATATTTCAAAGTCTGCCTTCTGGAAGTTTAAAGTGACCATTCTGCTAACCCTCCTCGTCACCTCACCTAGAACTGAGAATTCTGCCATCTCATGATTGCTTTGCCCCAGGCGTCCTCCAATGGTCATGTCTCCCACAAGGCCTTCTCTGTTCACAAACAGCAGGTCTAGGAGGGCGCCTTCCCCTGTTGGCTCACTCACCGTTTGTGTGAGGAAGTTGCCTTCCACGCACTCCAGGAAACTCCTAGACTGCTTCCTCTCTGCTGTATTGTACTTCCAGCAGACATTTGGTAGATTAAAGTCTTCCACAAAGACAAGAAGCAGCGATCTTGAGAGTTCTCCCAGTTGTTTATAGAAGACCTTGTCAGCTACTTCTTCTGAGCTAGATGGTCTATAACAGAATCTGATCACAATACCTGCCTTCTTGTGGCCTCCACTCAATCCTGTCACCACCGTAATCAAACTTGAGCACTCTAACATAAAGGGCTACCCCACCACCTCTCCCACCTTTCCTATCCTACCTGAAAAGTTATATCCCACCACAGCAGCACAACAAGATGCAAAGAGGGAGATGCAGAGAATCTGCAGCAAGGGTGCAGGAGACAAGCTGACCTAGATTTTAGGCTCCAGCCCTCTATGTGTCCTCTGCATCAGGGAATCCCTGCTTTTAGGTAGCGTCCAATGCTGTCTTTATAATAATAATTAGCACACATGGGGAGTGAATTGGATGGGTTCCCTTACAAGATTGTCTGCAGGGCAGTCATCATTACAAACGCTGCAGTTGCATGTGACAGATTTGAGATGCAGGCTTCAATCTGTGGTGCTCATTATTGGTGCCTTCAGGCTTTGTGGCAAGTCCTCTTCTTCAGTGGGTTCTGAGCACCTCTAAGTGATCTGCGAACATTCCTGATCTGTCGTAGCCATCTTCTGGAGCAGTGAGTGGTGTAGCTGAGCATTTAATGCTTAAATGATGTGTTGCTTTCTGTATCACATAGTCTACGGCAGAGCCGTGTTGCTGGGTTCATCTTGATCATCCGTGTCATGATGTAGGGAAATGCTGGTGAGTCTAAGTTCTCGCATTCTTTCTCCTAGGGGACTTCCTTCCTCCACCCCCACCCCCTGCGGACGACCTCGGGAACATCACATCATCACAAGGTGCCTTTCCTCCCCCCCCACCTCTAGAAGATGCTGCTTTCAATGTGCAGGTAAGAAGATAAGAATTTTTATCATTTGTACAGAACCGATGAAAAAATTGTGCAAATGAATGATAATAAAATGAGATGACAAAATGCTGTGGTTAGAAATCATGTGTCAGGAACAACCAAATTAGCTTTAGCAAGCTGTGTTTCCCAAGCAGGGATATTTCCATTCAAAACTTGCTGGGCTATTAAAGGATTTTTCCCATCCGGCTTGAATTAGAAGACTAATTGCCTTATGCCCTTGTGATGGTGGATGAGAGTGAAACCTTCCCAGAATTAATTGTTTTCTGGAAGGGCCATCTCCTTCCATGGACTGAGGAGAGAATTAAGGGCGGTAATCTGATCCTAAAAATGCTTTGTTTAGATGCTTAAAATTAAATGGAACAAATAAGCCCTGGCACAGGCTCCAGTGATGAAAATGAGACCCTTTTCACCTCCTTTTTGCTCATGTGGATGTGTGGATCCTCTAGATTTGCTGTCTGGATGAAAGTGCCCCTTCTAAGATACATCAGATGAGGATGGTATGTCCTGTGTGGATAGGGGCATATCTTGAGTGCCTTTGAAAGGTATGAACACTTTTGTGCAGACATTCCTGGCTTGCTTGGAGTATTGAATGCTGTTGCATTAGCTTAGGCATGTTCAGGAGAGACGTATTCAGACTGCACAGAGAGGCTGTCAGGGTGATCAAGCAGTGAGGAGCTGATCTTGCCAGCGGAGACCAGAAGAGTTTGGCTTCTTAGCTGAGTAAAAGGAAAGCCGATGAGGGGGTATGGTTGCAAATTTTAAACACGTTTGGGGAATAGGCACCAGAGAAGCACAACTGTTTCAGCTCTGGGCATTTGTGCAGGAGCAGGAGAGGCTGAGGTTGCCAGAAGTACCTTCTTGCTGGTGTTTAGAAAGTTTCTAAGCACCAAGACTGCAGAGATCTCAAAGAGCCTTCTGGGAGGAGTAGTGAGAACAAAGCAAGTGTGATCAAGGTTTGAGGCTAATGAGAGCTGTATCCACTGCCACAGGGGTGCCCTCGATGACCCTGGAAGGCTGTGGCATTCAAGTGTCCCTCGATGAATTTGAACCTAAGGCTAATGGGCCTTAATGATATTAAACAAGATTCAAGAGACCTGACTTAGTTCCTGATGCTGCCACAAACTCTAGAGTCAATTAATCTACTTTGTGCATCTGTAAAAAAGCAACATTTCCCATCCTCGTGGGTTTCCTGTTATCTCTTGCCTGTGGTGAGATGTTCAACTCATCCCACTTGGCGTATTCCTGCACTGGGTTCTGCATTATAAGCAGCCTTTGAGACAGAAGGGGTTAATGAGGATTGTGTTCTCCCTTGCCAGGAAAGGCTGCTGCTACTGAGGACATTAGCCAAGTGTGGAGCATGGCTTTTCCCAGCCTTGGGGGAATGAAGTAATTCCCCAGCAAATGTTGTTCTGTCTCTTATCTCTCTGGGAAGAGTGGACCCCATGGGAGCAACAGGAGGTTCCAGACCACCCTGGGAAGCAGCGAAGCAGCAGGCTCCTGACAAGGGCCGAGTGCTGCCTGTGCACAAACCTAGGCAGTGGGAATGGGTCACAACACCTCACGTGCTTCCCAGCATCAGGTTTCCTCCTTGCTGTGTCACCCAGGGGGAAGACCTAACTGCGTTTATTGGAAGGTGCTTGTGTCTTAAGATCCTTATGCCTCCCTCCTACGAGGGGTCCAAAGATGTGCCTAAGACACTTGGGACTGTTACAGTGATGTGACCCTTGGAAGAACCACAGGATGGGGTGGCTCTTTCTGCTAGGCTCGTGAAATTGCTACTTGTCATGTCGTTTCTCTCTGGCTTTGGGAATCTAGGGCTAGAGCTGTGTTCACAGTGTTGGGTTTTGCCAGGAGCTTGGTTAGACTGAGATTCCTTTATGTAGCATCCTGTTTGGAGGAAGGCAAGCCTACCAGTTGTGCCCTAGCACTCCTGCCTGTCACCACCCCCAGATGTGCTCTGCTCAGCACACACAGGTCCCTGCCTTTAATCTGTGCTGTCTTGTCACCCTCTTCCCCCTTTTTTTCCCTTGCATCCTCTGAAGAAGATTGGGAGCACACAAAAGCAAGGGCTAAGTCAGAGCCTGGTGGGGTCTCGTGTTGTAAAATCAGTTCCTTATCTCACAGGAGCAGCAAAAGCTGTGCTGAACCAAAACATAAGGCTTGGGAGTTGAGGGAAAAGGGCAGGTGGTGATGGAGAAAGCTGCTTGATGCCTTTGTGCATCCAGTACAATCATTTTCATAGTTCCAAATCAAGGTTCCCATGGTGAAGGAGCAGAACAAGTGGTGATTCTGTTTCTTCTGCTGTGGATCCTTTCTCAACTCTCAGATCGTAGTTGCGTGGAGGCAGCTTGTGAGCATGTGTTGGACCAGGTTTCAGCAAACTAATGCCAAGACTGATTCTGCTCTCTTATGCCAAACCACTTCATTTCCCTGCCTCAGTTTCCCCATTCCCAAATATAAGTGCTGGAGCAGATGACTTCATTCCCAAGCATGGATCAGATCTGAGGCTGCTGCCAGGGTCGGTTTGCCCCTGTGGACCTGGTGCGAGCCCTCCAGTTTTCCTCCAGAGTTTGAAATTCATCTGCTCCAGCAAATCAGCCCTTTTGCCACAGAAATTTCTCTCTGGAGAGCAGAGTGATGATGACAGGTTACAAATATGTGTGCTGTGGCTCCAGGTAAAGCTTTTTATACTAGGTGTTAAGTTGATGAGGGCAGCAGAATATATATATTTAGTTTATTATCATTTCAAGCATTACTGTTAGCAGATGGCTAAAAGCTATACTGATTATTACAGTTTAAGTTGTAGCTTAAGACCAGCAGTTAAAATAATAACGCCGAGCTTTCATAGGCCTGTTTATCTCAGGATCTCTATTTGGACAGTGGAACTGGCCACTTAGGATCTGATCCAAAAAGCTACTTTAATATCTGACTTCCCTCAAGGTACCTACACTGATGGAAATCAAAGGAGGACTGGGTCTTGAAATACCTTTGCAATAGATCTGGAACTTTCTCTTTTCCCATCTAGATCCATCGTGTTTGGATTCACAGCAGGGCTGGGGAGGAAGGGAAAAGGAAAAAAAAAAAGGAAAAGGAAATGCTTTATTAAAAAAAGAGTGCACTGGGGCTGGGGGAGAGTTGTATTGGGAAGTTCCCCTTTGACTATCAGCTGGCGAAGGCGAGGGCTTGTTCCCAGAATGGTGGTGAGGGTGCGGCAATGGCGTGTTTGACAAATAAGGACATGAGCAAAGAGCTTTTTGCCACGTTGGCCTGGGCTCAGTTTAAAAAAGAAAAAAAAAAATCCTGGACGGGAAGGAAAATGAAATCACTGTTTTTCAAAGGGAAATAGATAGATCTGGGAGGGAGGGAGGCAGATTGTTATTAATTTTTTTTTCCTTCTAGTTTCAAAATGGTTATTCTGCCCAGGCCAAGGAAAGCAGAAGTTAAGAACTCTTATAAGCAACCTTTCAATTCCTTGTTTACTCACAAGAGGGAACCTCACTGGCAATTTCTTCCATGGTTGCCAGGCAGGGTTGCTCTGGGATCAGGATGATGCACAGCAGCGTGAAAAGCCAGTCCCTGGCCTGCATCTTGTCCTGTGGAAGGCTCGCTCTGGAGCTGTGCGCTATAGAGGAATCTCCATAAGCTGTATTGTGGGGGCTTCAGATCTCCACTGGCTTTGAAACGACCAGTTCTCCTAAAAGGAGGGCTTCAATGTCTATCACTTTCACAGAATCACAGAATCACCAGGTTGGAAGAGACCCATCGGATCATCGAGTCCAACCATTCCTATCAAACACTAAACCATGTCCCTCAGCACCTCGTCCACTTGTGCCTTAAACACCCC
>WAAB01012092.1:0-56832 GCA_013389865.1 Piaya cayana | reverse complement strand
GTTTCTGATACAAGCCAAGATGCCATTGGCCTTCTTGGCCACCTGGGCACACTGCTGGCTCATGTTCAGTCGACTGTCAACCAACACCCCCAGGTCCATCTCCTTTGTGTTGGGGCAGGACCTGGGTGGCTCAGAGCAGGTGTGACCCTCAGCTGGGAACCTGCCGAGGACCACCTGGGGAAAACATGCATTTATGAATTGCTTCTAATTACCTGCAGGTGCTGCATCTCCATGATGGGTCTGATTTTCATTTGGGACCCTAAATGCTACTGCAACACAGGAAGGAAAGGGTGGTATTCAGCTGGGAGATGGCCTCTTTCCTAACAACCCCTGGCTGTTATCATTGTGGGTTTTTTTGACAGGCAACAGAACACTTCACAAAACCATCAGTCTCTCCTTGATAAGGAAGCTGGAGCAGGGAAAGTGCTTTGCCTAGGTCACCAGGCTGACCAGTGGCAGACTAAAAATAGCACCTAGATCTCCTGTGTCGCAGAACAATCCCGTCTGCTACATTGCACCACCTCATTCCTGTAAGAACTACAAATTAATCCGTAAACACTATCCGTGGCTGAAATCAGAAAGAATTTGGGATATACCGAAAAGAATGTGCAGAAATAGTTGATGATGCAGTTTAGAGTGAAGAAACAACCAGACTTCAAAGGGTATACATGAAAGGCAGTTTTAGATTAGATATTAGGAAGAAATTGTTTACCATGAGGGTGGTGAGACACTTAGGTGAGTTGTACTGAAAAGCTGTGGATGCCCACTCCCTGTAGGTGTTCAAGGCCAGGTTCAATGCTGCTTTGAGCAATCTGATTCATTGGAAGGTGTCCCTGCCCATGGCAGGAGAGTTGGATGTAGATGACCTTTAAAGTCTCTTCCAACCCAAACCATCCTCCGATTCTATGATAAAATAGTTTAATACACTGGTTCTTGTTATAACCAACAATGCATGGAGGGGCTGCAGTGCTGCACTGTTCATGGGTAGGAGCTATTCCCCCCATTCAGACCTACTGGGCTCATGAGCCAGCTTGCATTGTGTTGTTTTCTTACACAGGAAATCATCCCAAGGGCTCAAATTCCTATTGCCAAGGAATTTGGGGCCTGAAGGCTTATGTGCCTTCCTCTTTGAGGCTGTTCAGAGGAGACCCAGCTCACTCCTCTGTAGTGCATGGGCTTGGGAGAAGAGGAACATGTTGATAGATGCGAGCAGCATCCTTGTCACGGTGGAAGTTGCCAGGCATTTCGCTGCTTGACTCCTTCCCAGTGAGTGGTGGCAGTGCTGTGTCTCCCTGAGCTGTGCCTCACCGGCTAAGGAAACAGCCAGAATGGAGGATTTTTTTTTTCTTCCTCTTTATTTTTTTTGGTTTTTAATTTTAGGTGCGCGTATTGACAAATAGCTGGGGAGAGGAGAGCATGGGTTTTGCCCACAGGGTGTGCTGGCTTAAATAGCACATCTCTCGCTTGGCTGTGTGGCACCTGGCCTCTGTTTGGGCGCTGGGCGTACTTTAGGTCCCCTGCCTTTCAGTGTTTGGAGAAGCTGAAAAGGCCAAAGAGAGTAGAACATGTGTTCAGCCTCCCTCTAGTGCTAGATTTTGTTAATTATCAGAATTACTGGCCTGTATGTAGGTGCTCGCTGATGGGAAACACTGACAGGGCTGCCTGGCTCGGGGCACGCAGCAGTAGCTCTCAGTAAATAAAGCCCAGTAAAAAAAAAGGCTCTGTAAATAAAGCCGTAGTCTGTGTGTATCACTTGCTGTTCAAGATACAGCTTTTGCAGATTTCTGGGACTCCTAACCTCAGTTATTAAAATCCGTGTGATAAGCAACTGCCTTTTATCTAAATTGAAACAGTGTCCAACAGTATAAATTACCTGGTAATGTTAACCCTCTTCCTCAAACCTTGGCTTTACAGGAATGCTTTTGATCTGTCTCCCCGTCTTCTGCCTTCTTTGTGTGTTTGAGAAACAGGAATTTGCAGTGCTCTGAATTAGACTTAAACAAATAACATGTATGCTCTCTGTGTATTTAAATGCTCGCTGGGTGTTTGCTCAATAATAAGGGTTTCCAGGCACTGAAGTGCAAAAAATCAGTAATACAAAGTCTGTATGTTTTGATGAATGTCGGGATGCAAGATAATTAAAATGCATGTCTTTCTCGTATGCATATATGTGCAGACTGTGTATATGCATGAGAAATACATAATGAGTGGGAATATAGAACAGACCTCGATGTTGTTGGGGAACAAGCATGCAAATTTTACCCCCGTTGCTTTTTTATCCCTTTCTGTGGGTAGCATGACCAGTAGATCTAGGATCACAAGAGGAAAGGAACACTGAGCGTTCCTTTCAGGCAGCTCTTGATGCAACCCATATTATACGCATGTTTGTTTTACAATGCCAAACCACATTCTATTTTAAATCTTTAATGAACCTCTGTTCCCATCTATGTAACTTTCCAATCCTTACTCTCTTCAGAATAGACAAAGATGCTTATTATAAACCACAAATTTTACTGAAAGGGTAAACTGGAAAAGTTTTAATTGTACGGCGTAAGCCTGCCATTCATCTCTCTGCCTGGCTATTAATATCTTGGCAATGTTATAATGCAATACAGCCTTTAATAGCTAAACCTCTCGGCAAGGACTACAAAGGAAGCAAGGATTCAAACAGTTAACTGTACTCATTATTTTCATCATGCGTATTACTGTGTTATTTAATGCATTTGTTATGTTATTGTTTAATATAGCAACACAGCATGCAGGATGCGCCAGAACCTGCACTGGTGTGAACTCGCGTCTTCTTTTGGGGGAGAGTTGTGACTGAGGCTGGGACACTTGTGGAAATGGAAGTGGCTTTTGAAAATCTGCCATGCAGCGGGTGATGAGGTGAGGGAGCAGAAGAAAGCAAAAACCTAATATAGATCATATGTTAAAAAGGGCGTGGAATCATCTAAAAAGCTGTGATAGGAAACAGAAAGGTCAGGGATGTTGCGATGTTCCAAGGTGATCAAACTAAAACCTTCCCAGGTTAAGATACAGAGGAGGGCAATGCACATGTGCCAGCCAGGGTCCAAACAGTGGGCTGTGGTCCCCCAGTTCTGTGTCTGAGCTTACAAGCCCTGCTGGGCATCTTCTGGCTCATCTGAGTATGTCTTAGTGGAACTCTGTCTCACTGCTGGTGCTGGAGTCAGGTTCATTGCTGGCACCTGTGGGGAGGTTAATCTATTAACCTGGATTATCCACCCATTGATAACATGGGACATGAATGTGAAACGTAATAGGGGAGGCATGGAGAGCACGTAGAAAAAGCAGGCGATTTTATTCTGTCAGAACTAGTATTGGTCTGTGACAGACAAAAGGAAACAAAAACTTCATTGTATCCGAGGTAGAATTATTTAAGCAGAGGAAACGTTAAAAAATCATGAAGATGTGGGAATTCTCCCAACAAAGCAGATGAGCTGAGTGATGGAAGAGAGTGAGATAACATGATCAGTATTGAAGAGATTTCCATTCTTCTCATTTCTGAGTGCTTTTCAAATCTTCTGTTGGATCAGCAGGTCCTAGAAGATATTTCTTGAAAGACCACTGGCTCTCGAGTCAAATCCTGGGTTGCCTGTATTGCATTAAGGTACTGTAATGCAGGAGTGAGACTAAGACAAAGAGACTGTCAGTAGCAAGGAGGATTTCTAAAAACTGCAGCAGCCAAATTATTTTACCTTATCTATGATCCTGGCTGGGATTGGAAGATGGGGTTATGAAAGTCAAAATCTTGACATGCAACTTGGGCTTGGTGGTTGGCTGGAAGGTGGCAGGGCAGATGGAGTCATATTCCCACTTTTGTTTTGGTGCTTTAAGTACTATGGTGCTGTCCGGTAAAGAAATGAGCTTTGATCAAACAAGCTGAAAGGAAATACAGATCTATTCATTGGAGAATCCAGTTGTCTGTCTAAATTCAGTCTTACAGCCCTGGAGTACTTCAAGGAGTAGGGCAAACTTCATCCTATTTTTGACTCAGATTTTGGCAAGTAGTAATGAGATGTGGATATGGAGAAGTTGTGAGAACATCTGATCTCCAAGAATGTAAGTGGCTCAAGTACAGGTTCATGTCTTTGTTTTTTTCATTTCCATCACTGGTGAAAAACAGCTTCAGCTGCCATGATGAGTGGTTTTGTTGTCAGAAAGAGTTGTCTCTGCGAACAGCACGTGGCACAGTGACTGAGGAAGCTAAAAGTCATAGAGGTGCCAATGAGAAATGTTATAGCCACAGCTGGAGTAATTTATTCCTGTCCAGAAGGGCAAGCATGATTTTAAGTGCTGCCATTAAACTTTGTCTTTGCAGGACCATTCCTCACAATTATATTCTTCAGTTTGATTTGCTGATGGAAATGCAGGATGGTGGTTAGCCTTAAAGCAAAAAAGAACAGGTAAGGGACAGCATCTGGAAAATGTCGTATGACATTTTTAGTGGCGTGAGAAGTGAAATAGAAGTGTTTGGGAGAGCTGTAGCAGCTCTAAGTATTGCTGAAGCCAGTGAATGACAGCTCCACCAGAGGAGCTGTACACACTCCTCTCATTCAACAGTCCTGAGCTCTGTGGCTGCTTCCCTGTCCATCTCCTCATTTCAGCTTCTCTCTTTTGTCACGGAAACAGCCTCATGTCTTGTTACATCCCAGGTCTAGCCTTCCCCTTCAACTACTCGTCCACTTACTCCTGAGCTGCTTTCTCCTTCCTGCCACTATCTCTAACCCTGCAAATTCCCATGGTTCTACTTTGCACCACCCCCCTGTGTTCCCCAAAGGTGCCACTGCTGAAGTCTGTGCAGATGTTTGGGACACAGTAGTTCCCAGGAGTAGTGGTCGGGCTCGTGGTGGGGAGCAGGATTTGTTCAGTTTTAAGGTTGGGTGACCCTCTTGAAGACTTTTATGAAGGGAATTTCTTTTCTGTGCAGAAATAAATCCTGTTTAGTTCTTATGGCTGTATTGACCCCAAGTAGAAATACAGTTAAAAGATATTTTTTGAAGTAATGTGTACTGGGGACACCATGTTTTCTGATGCATGAATTCTTACTGAAAAACAACAGCTTACATTCATTTGTCTGGATAGGGACAAATATCAAAATAAAGCTCTAAGCTCATCTGAGAGGGGTCTGCATACTGGGGATTCTCTCTTCAGGGTTCTGCAGTGGTGCCTGGGCAGTGCTGGTTATTCATTCTTCAGCTTTGTGTGATTCAAGTCCTTTTTGTTCACCTGAGTTTCTCGCTTAGGAAAGGTGTAGAAGGTAAACTGCCCAAGCAAGGGGGCAGTTGTTAAAAAAGAAAGAAACCCCACAATTTTCCAGCTAAATCAAATGCCAGACACGTATGTGGAAGCCTTGAAAGGGAGATAAAAATTGGCCTAATTGTTTGGAAAAGGAGATTGCAAACTTTTTGAAGGCAAGGACCTTCCTCCATGAATTGGTACTGCGGTATGTGCCTGGCTGATACTTGCCCACCCCATGGACTGCAACCATCAGCCGCCCCAAAAATGTGCAGACTAAGGTAAAGTCCAAATTTTCCACCTCTCAGCTTTGGGTAGACTTTTAACCTGACTCATTTCTGCAGAAGCCAAACCCAAGCGATTGACTTCCGTGTAGTTTTATACATCCATTTTGCTGACGCTTTGCCAGGCTCACTAGGCGGTTCTTGAATCCTTGCAAACGTTTTGGCACGCGCCGCTTCCTAGTACGGCAAAACAAGCAAACAAATTCAGGATTATGTTATATGTTTCACTTCTGCACTTGGAGCCTATTCAGGCTGTGAAAGTTGACTGGCCAATTTTAATTTTACCTGTTTTTTTTTTTTTATTTCCTAATAGCTTCATAGAGCATATTCAGGAACGCTTTCCCAAATTCAGAGAAGCTTGACTCTGTGCTTAAACTTCATTAAAGTGGATAGAACTTTAGCACACGTGTAAAATTAAGCAAATGCTTATGTTTAGTACAGCCTTTTTGCAGGTGACACAGACAGCTGCGTATGGGTTTCCAACGTGTGATTAAATTCCAGAAAGAGTTTTTAAAAACAGTTTTAGTCAACCTTAATTTTCTGAAATTGGTAGCTTTAACAAAACCTATCTTTTTTGATTAAAATTGCCTGAGACGTGTCCCTTTTTAAAAGCTTTTCATTCAACTGTCACAATATACAGTCTTGTGTGGGATAGAGTTTGTTCATGTAAATTTAATTTCCAGTTAAAGTGATACAAACACGGAGTGATTTCAACAGATCTCTCGGAATGCAGCAGTGCTGTCACTTCCTTGCCTCTGTCAACGTGGGGGCCAGGCAGAGACGTTAAATTGTGCCTTTTGCATATCACAGATCATAAAGCTTCACCTGGTCACCCAACGAGACCGAAGGCATCCAGCCTTGATCTGCAAACATCAAGAGAAGAAGAAGTCTTGGAAGTTTGTTGTACCATTTAATTACTTGCAGTATTATGCATAAGTGAATATGCCTCTTATTTTTAAACAATTTCCCTGGCTTTGGCTTCCTGGCTGCAGCGTAGTTTTTTTTATTTTGCTAGGTTGGACAGTCTTGTGGTATCTGGCATTTTCGTGCTGTGAAGCTGTTTAGATATTGTTATCAAGCTACTCCGTCTCCTTCATATGTAAAGACAAGTGGGCTTTCTACGTGTCTTGTCGTCAGCTGTCACTGCTTTTCCAGGGTGTTTTACAAGTTTTTATAACGCTGCTTTCCAAACTGGACACAGTATTTTAGCACCAGATTCACCAGATGTGTTAAAAGGAGTAAAATCGCCTTCAGGTTCATGCTTTTATTGCTCCAGGATGGTGCAGCACCGGGCAGGAGTGTTTAGTGTGTTTTTTCCCTGTGGAACATAAATTCAGAGTCGGAGGGGCAGGGTGTGACAGGTAGCCTTGTGTGTAGGCATGTGTAATTCATAGCTTGTCAGACACATCCTATGCTCTTGGAGGAATCATCCTCTTACACCAGAAATGGAAAGAGGAAGATTGCGACTTGGCTACGATGTTGAGGTGAATTGAAGTCTTTGGTCGTGGACATCAGTGTGGGATCTTTTGTAAATGTAACAGTCACGTCCTAGGAGTCAGTGGGAAGGTCTGTCTTTATTGCAGTGGACACTTAATGAGCTGTTTGGTTTCTACATCGATTAAACTTTGCAGCTGTTTTGGGGTAACTGGTTACTCTTTGGTTATGGTGTCCCTGGGAAGCAGATGATGAAATATCCGATATCTTCTCTTTAGTTCTCAGTTTTTCTACAAGCAGCAATACCCGGTGGGGAGCATCAGTTCTGTTTGATGGCTAATTAAACATTAATCGGTGATGATGTTGGAGCAGATTTTAAGTTGGCGGGGGAGTGGGCAAAGAAAGGCAAAACTTAACAGTCACTATAAATATCAATAACCAATCCTAATATAATTATATTTATTAATGGAAAAAGGATGTATTTCCTGCTGCTGTAAAGTTAGTTACAGTCATGCTGGGTCAAAAGGATTTCATGGCCAGCTGTTCTTGCCCCATGAACAGAGAGGTAGCGCTGTCCCACAGAAAGTATAAAGAAAAAAATGTTATATTCTAGTTTGTATTATATATTCTGCTGATGAACAGGAGTGTTTCACTAATTCAATTTAATTCCCAAGGACAAGTGATTGTAACTCCACTCGGAGAATATTAAATTGCCTTAATGGAAAAATAAGCTGGTTTTATTCTCCCCTTTCTGTCCCCATCTTCCCCATTCAGTTTTCAAATAACTTTATGTGCCTCCTTAGCTTATTAATACACCTCATCTTGCTGTTGATTTTGCATTTGGTAGCACTTAACACAGACAAGACTCCCAAAGCTTTTGATCAGACATGTTAAGTAAACTAACAGGACTTCTGGGTCTGCTGCTTTGGCAGATGTTGGATCATGGGACTCCTCTTTATCTCCTCATCCCCTGACTGTTCCTTATTAAATCAGTTGTGTTGCTTTCATGAGGATCACGGTGCCTCTTTTCCATGTACTGACTGGCCTGTAGGACAAAGATCCTCCAGTCAACTGGGTGACGTTTGCCATTTTGCCATTTTTCAGAAGCGGAACAGTTTTGTAAGCCACATTTAGCCACCCGTGAAATCTCCAGAACTTCCTTCCATGAGCAAAACACAGCAGCCAGAAATCCAGAAAAGCTGGATGTGGTTTTGAATGTCCAAGCTAGGGGTATCAGCTCATAACGTGGGTGGCAGGAGACTCGATGGTATCAACCTGGGACAAAGAAGATGGGGGCAGAGGGGACAGAGAGCACAGAACTTATGTGTTGGCTTCTCCAACTATCAGGTCACCTACAAACGCACCTCTGGGCTGCAAAGCAGATGTTGCTGAGTGCTTTAACCTATTTGCTACATACTCTTTTCTTCTGTACCATAATTGCCTATTCTTGTCCTCAGGGGTGGCAGTGGGAGCGAGTGTTGCAGATCTCATGGGCTATTGTCCATGTCCTCTCACAGCCGCTGAGGAGATCTGCTGGCCTTGGATCCAGTGCTTCAGCACAGTGTGCCCAGGCCATAGACCCTGATGGCTAAAGCCCTGTGATGTTTCTCCTCACCCATCCCATATGCAGGGCCAAATCCACTTCTGTGGTCTTGAGAAGTCTGGATAAACCATGGGGGTTTGTGGCAAAAGCTTCTCTCCAGTGTTAGGGGCAGGAGCAGTTTGGAAGGGGGAAAATCCTGGGCTTTGCCCTGGCATCCTTCCCTGGTGCAGAACCAGGGTACTGGTTCCAGGGCTGAGGTCCCGCTCAGGATGCACGAAAGGCAATGGATAATTGAATAGTGACGGATGAAGGACCACTGGCCCACAAGCCAGTGCTCAGGATGGTGGCAACTTGAATGCAGCCCTCCAATCATGTGAAATCAGGACCATCCTGCAGTGAAATTGCAGCTGGAGCTCGGGTGGCATGGACAGCAGTTTGCTGTATTCTGATGTGTTTTGTTAGGGCTGGGGTAGCTCATACAGGGGATGAAATGTCTGTTAAGGAGCTGAGTTGGCCCAGTGAATTAATGTCTTCATCTGGTGACCAGAAGGAGGTTGGTTGTGTCTCTTGAGTTGCAGCACCTCACTCCTACCCTTTAACTGCCCTCCCTTCCCAGGGCTGGTATGCAGTTGACAATAACCTCTTTGGGATGGGGCTATTTCCTAACTATTGTATACAAGCAGTGCCTATCATGTTGATTTCTACAGAAAAACAATTTTTTACTGTCATACAGACTTATAACTGCAGCCAAGTCTTTGCTGTCTAACATATATGTGTCTCAGGAGGCTGAGTGCCATTGACTGATTTCTGTTGCCTCTGCTACAAGGAGGGAAGAAGTGGGTTCCTGGGTGTTGACCCAAGCCCTGACACTAAGGTCATGGTCTGTTATTAACCTGTGGAGTCATGCATGCATCCACTAGTAGAAGTAACTCCTGGCTGGTGTCAGCTGGTGAATATAAAGCATAAGTGGAGGCTCCACATGAATGTCTACAGAGAGCCAGATCACATCAGCAAGGGTCAGTAGAGAGTGTCCAGAGAAAAGAGTTCAAAAAGGAGGCTCAGAGGATTTTAAATTATTTTGTAAAGTATCTTCGTGGAGTTTTCTTCCACATAGTTTTCCTACTAATTTTGGAATTCATATAAACTCATAGCAATCATAGCGTCATGCAGCAGAAGTAGTTCTGCAGCTTAGCACCGTGTTGTGTGACAAAATGCCCACCCCCTTTTCTTTGTTTAGAGACTGACACCTTCTATTTTCTTGCTTTCTTCTTCTGTTATCTGCTTTCTCTGTTTTGTGGGGTTTAAAAAAAAAAATTATAATTTGTCTTTTTATAAACCTTCTACACTACAGTGAGTTTATAAATTGGTCGTTAAGATTTTGCAAGATGTCTCCAAGCAGTGCTGAGCAAATAACTTTGCTTCACCTCGTTGTTCATTTGCCCCCGCTGTAAGCCCCTGCAGTTCTTTACAACACCTTGCTGCTTCAGAGATAAGATCAGTTAATCCTCAGGGTACCAGTGCTGTACATTTCCATGCGTGGAGAAATTGAATGTAGGACTGTTGTTACCCGAGACTTGTAGCGTAGGTCTGGGACTGAGCTGAGCTTGGACCTCTGGAGCAGAGCTCCCTTGACCCTGTTGTGTCTCCTACTCTTTGTTGTGGCACAGCTGCTGGTGTGAACTTTGACAAGGAAGATAATTGGCACGTTTATTAGCCCTTTATGGGGTAAGGTAGGTGGATGATTGCCCCCCACTCCATTTAAGTTCCATTCCAGGTAAACCCACCTGCTTCCTTATGGAGGGATCTTCAAAAGTGACCATAATTGCAGAAATGTTGCTCAGTTAAATGACAGCACTGTCCAAGAGACACCAAATGACACCTTTGAACAGCCTACTTCAAACCTTTGAAGTATTTTCCTTTGGTCCGGCTAATACCCAGCAACACAAACTAGGTAAAAATATTCTATGCCTGAAAAAAAGGAAAGAGCAAGGGAAAAAATAAATCAAAACCTAACTTCCCTTTAGCTTTTATCCTTGGTGTCATCAAAAGACTAAAAAGGATATTTCAGGCCTGACTTCAGCCTGATGAAACAGCAGGGAAGTTCTTTTCTATTAGATCCTTGATACAATCACGTCTGGTGAAATCACTGCGGTCACATCTGCTGAAATCTTCCATCATTTCAGATTTGTTTCAAAAGACTCAATCTTTCTGTTTTTAAAGGACACGGCTACTTTTCCAGCCTCTCCTTGGTGCCTAGAACAGTGCTTAGATATCAGTTGCATGTTTTGGACCCTCCCCACCCCAAATACCGCAGTCAGTTTGTGTCTCCATGTGTGTGCTTGGTGGGGCTGCCTCTTGGGACTGTTTTAATTTGCATTAGGAAATTTGAAACAAAATGTTTGCCCTTCTCCTTAGGCTCAAGGGAAAATAGACGGCAACTCATCTTCAGGATGCCTGATTTTCCTGATAGATATCCTTGAGGGTGCGTCTTTTTTGCCACTTGCAGTGTCTTTGGGGGCTTTAGGTGGCTTTTGTGAGCTTGGAAAGAAGTCTGGGAAATCTAACACTGAGAGAGGTCGGGTAGGAAGAGTGTGTGTCTGAAAAAAGATCTTGCCTCTGCAGGGGTATTGGAGAAAGTGCAGAGAAAGGGAAATAAAAGGACTAATTAAACTCGACCTGAAGTATATCAAAACAGAATCACTTCCCTGGCTAACATTTCTCACAGTCTCTTCTTGTGTGTGTACTGGATTCCATCAAATCAAACATCTTTTCTCTGCCTGCCTCCAGCTGAAATAGGAAACAAGAGCCCCATCCTTCTTTGTTGGTGGCTGCTGTTTAAGACCCTCCCATCTAAACCCAGTGTTTGAGACCATAGAATAAAGTTGGGATAGGGATAGGATAGAAATGAAACGAAACAAAACAGAAACGAAACAAAACTCCTTGTTTGGAGAGCAGTTTCATGTGCTCTTTCTACCATCTCAGCACCTACTCAAGGATTTCCACATCTTACAGAGCATGGCAGGTGGCTGCTGTGGGTGCTACTTGGTGGAAGGAGGCAGCAGTCACTGAATTTATTTGCTCTGCCACCTCATCTGTGGGTCAGTGGCATTTACTAGAGGAAGAAGCTATAGAATTTTTCAGGGTAGAAGTCCTTATTTGCTGTCTACCTGCTCACAACCCCTGATTTGGTTGAATTCTCCTCTTCCTTGCTCCTTGTTACTTAGTCCTTACTTTCCATGACTATCTTTTCTGCAAAGGTTTTTTTTCTACTCCCTGCTCTTCCCTGTTCTTGGATGTGTAAATGCAAACAATGTTGACCTGTTGCAGCCCAAAGAGAGCTCCCCAAAAATCAAAGTGCTTTGAGCAGAAGGCACGTGGGGCTCTCAGCCCATTTGTTTTGAGTCATTAGCTACAACCTTTCTTAATATCTGTGGCATTCATCTCCGTTCTTCCATTTGTGAGTTATGGGGTTATCAGTGGCTTGCTATGGTGTGCAGAGTGAGCTGATGCTATGAGGAAGGTTGTGTGTCTAGCTGTATCTCTACTTTCTTGGACGTGTCTCTACATAAATAAGGACATTGTGTTTCGCAATAATGAAAGCTGTTGTGTTCCTGAGGTGCAGCTCAGAGGGTGAGCTGGCCACGACATTCACACGGCACACTCAGCTCAACCTGCTTTAGAGAAGGTTTAAGCAAGGCTACGGTGGGTGGGGAGAAGGTGGATTTTGATGCTGGAAAATTACACTGCAGTGAACAAAGTTGTGATGCTCTGAAAGCGTTGAGGAGTTTGGCTGTTGCCTTGTGTTGGCAGAAAATATATGCTGCAACTCTAGAGTTACTTCTAACCTGCTATCCATGTGAGTCAGCAGGTTGCTACTGCAAAGCCACTCTCCATCTTTCCCTGAAACAGCAACATCACCAGGAATTAATGACGTTTCCTGTAGAGGTTCAGATGCCAACCTGGCACCCCATATTATGTCTCTTGTCACAGGTACTAATGACTGTCCCAAGCTGCAGTACTGTGGCAGCAAACAGGGAGTCGAGAGAGGGGAAAACAGAGAGTGAAGGAGAGGCGCCTGGGCCTGGGTAGAAAAAGGAATGTGATGCAGGAACTAGGAAGGACATCTGGGAGCCAGATTCTTCTCTTTAAACCCATTGCAAGGAGCTGGCTTGGACAAATGAGAACTGTTCTTGTTTCTCTGCTGTACCTTACAAAATGTGGTAAGAGTAGGTGATCTAGGTTGTAGGAAAAGGTGTCATCTAGGGAAATCATCATATTTTCCATGTTTTCTAGCTCAGTGAATGGTTTTATGGTGTTTTTAGTACAGTGAGGCAAACTTTGAGGACCTGCATTGCCTTCTGCACTGCATATTCTGTAATGAATTTCTCTTGGGATGGTGCTGGGGGACCTGTGGCACTGATTGGTGTTGAGTGGTAGGATCTGCAAAATTATCCTGTTTTCATCAGATCAGAGTGGATTGACAGGGCTCAGGAGTGAATTACCATCACAGTTGCACTGAGCTGCACACAAGGAATTGGGGGGCATACAAGCCAAGCAGTGAAACTCTTCGCTGTTTTTCTCTCTTTTGCCTTGCGCCAGCAACTGAGCCAGGGGATAAGAGTGTAGGCGTTGCAGAAGTTCACGTGAGTGGATAGACTCTGGCATGAGTAATTTGTTGGACTGGATTGGCTTATGTTTGCTTTTTGTCGAGCTCGTGCTGGTTGGGCCAAAGATAGCATCCTTTTTCTTTTTAGACCCATTTTTTTCCATATCACGCTGGCTGAAATGGAGAGCGTGCAAGCGACATGTCTGCAACAATGCCATAAATCCAGACAGAAATAGAATTAGCAGTTCTTGCTGGTTCCGGTGTTTGTATCTGTGAGATCCTAAGCTTAACCAGTCTGGGTCTAGCAGAGCAGAGCAGTATCCGTGTGAACCTTTTGTGCCTTGGAACCTGACATTTGGGTTTTGTTCCACTGCAATATTATAAAACTTTTATAGCAACGTCATGACGAAGAGCATGAGAAGAGAAGTAATTTAACTCTCTCTTGCTACAGTTAGCGCTGCAAATTCTTGTCCTGTTTTCACTTGCAGGAAATCCCTTGGTAGCTTCTGAAGTGCTGTGGGGAAAAAAAATCCAAGATTCATAGAGGCAGGGAACAGAGAGCAAGCAGAAATCTGTCTTTGCAAGGATTACCATTTCCTAAATGAACTGAGTCCAATCCTGTCCCGATAGACCCTTACACACATATCAGTAGTGTTATTTGTTGGCACTGTCATACTGCATTGTACTCCAACATTTGTTGAATTGGGCTCTTAATCTATGTTGATTATGTATTAATTGAATAAATAAATCTTATACAGAGCTCCAAATCAATAGAGATGTTTCCATGCTATCTTATTTTGGTTTTCCTAGGTTTCTTAAGGACATTTAACTTTCAAAACCTTCCAACCTGTTCTGCGGCATTTGCTAGTCAGCTATTGCGTAATTGTTCTGAGGAATGAGAAGCTGGAAATAATATGGCCCAGAAATGCTAAGAAGCAGAAATGAAATGGCTGCTACCATCCCTCCTCTCCAGGATCAGGGTATCAAACAGGCCGTGTGTGGGCTCCAGTTTGTTCCTTGGCCTGTCATTGACTTGATTTATCTCTCCAGAAGTCGAGGCCTTGGGTGCCGCCTTTCTAGGCTGGCTGGCTTTTGGCAGACTAGCTTAAAAATTCTCTGGAGTGAAGCAATCACAGTTTTTGTGTCTGGGAAGCCTGTGGCTGCCCTGTAGTTATTATAGGCCAACAACTGGAGGATGGAGAAAAACCAAACAAGGGCCATGAAGTTAACTAATAGTGGAAAGGAAATTGGACTTCTGCAGATTTAAAAATCCAGGTGCCTACAGCTAGCCAGGAATAATGATCTGAGGTACTTCCTGTAAAAACTACTTTGGTTTTTTTGAATGGTATTTTGGATGGAAAAAAACTTTGACTGTGGCTCTATTATAAAAATAGGCAAGAAGAATTGAGTTTGTACATAGTTTCTAGCCTGACTCTCTGCGTTTTAAAGTACGTGTTCTTGCATAAAGTGCATTGGAGCTTCCATTTTCTTGTTAGTCAAGCCAAATTTATAGTAATCCAGTAAGATTTAATAATCATTAGGAACTAATGAATGCCTTAGCACGTATAAGCATTGCAGATCAGAACATGCCTGCTTTGCATAGTCTGTCTCTCTTTGACCAACTTGCCCTTTATGTGTTGGATTGATGACTGGGGAATTCTGTAAAACAGGTAATGATCAAATGAAATTTAAATATAAACTATCTGGAACTGCCAGTGAGCCAAAGGAAAAGACAAAGTTTTGACTTGGAAAACTGAAGTAACTTTATGAGAGTGAAAGCAAACAGAGCTTGATTTTCTGTGAGGAGCTGTTGTTACGGTCTGAATAGGCTTTACAGTTGAAATTAGAGGAGTTGTTAGGTAATTCTTTAATTTTTTTATTATTGTAGTAGTCAAGCCACAGACTAGCTCTTCTATATTGAGCTCTGTAGCTACACATATGTGGAGAGATTCCCTGTGGGGAATTAGCAGGTAAGCTAGACGTGGAAGGATGGAAGAGAAGTATTCACTATGACACAGATAGAGAAAAGATTTCAATGTGAAATATTTGTAATATTTCACTTGACTCAAGAACTTTGGTTTTGCATGTGCCTTACCTAAGGCTCAGTAGGGCTGGTTCCTGGCACCTATATCACACCTGATGTGTACTTAGTCTTCTCATTCCAGACAGAGCCGCCTATTTCTAAAGCTTTGAAAATGTTGAGGGAGGACATGTTTCCTAGCTTGTGTCTGCTTTGGAATAGTGTCCAGAAACAAAATGTGTTAATTGAGTCCTCTTTGGAAATGCTGGTTCTAGAAGAGAAGGATTGCTGTGTGGTCATTCAACAGTGCCTTGGGGATCACATACTCTCCTGCGCAGCCGAGTTTTACCTTTGGAAGCGGGTGGTGAAAAGTCATGAGAGTCCCTACCAGCCTGGGTACGAGTGGGGCCGTGACAATTTGGAAGCAGAGAGAAAGCAGGTAGATTGAATCTGAAGGAATCCTGACTGTCAGCTGGTATTTGCTCTAGGCATGGGCTTTTCTGTATAATAACCTGTTACACAAGGACCTTATTTATGTTATTTTGTGACTGCTTATTGTAAATCATGCCCTTCACCTTGAGTCCACTAAAAATGAATTGAATTTTTTCACTCCTCCTTGAAGGAGCTCATTTTTTTCAGGTGGAAAATGTTTAATCAGACAGGTACAGCTGCCACGGATTGATTTAAGATAATAATTGGTGGCTGGTTGCTGGCCGCTGTGGCTTGTAGCTCTGCTCTGTTTGTACTTCATCTGGGATGGTTATGTGGCAGAAGAGATGTTTTCAGAATGGAGGTTCTCCAAGCCCAACTCCAGCTGCCCGGCCAGGTGTCCTGCCACAATACATTTTCTCCATATGAAGGTGCTGGGATTATGTTGCTTCCTCACCTTGGTAGCAGGTTGTACTCTGAGTTGCAAAGTCCTCCGAGTGAACGTTAGTCAATGGGGCCATTGTGGGAAATGCGTGAAGAAAAGCCCCAAAGCAGCTTGAACCCTTGTGAGATGGAGGCTTGCTGCTGCTTCTGGGAAAGAGCTATGGCATTTCAGTGTATTTCTCCCTACAGCCTGGGAGTTGCTGTTGAAGCATGGTAGCAGGTCCATGGGGACAATAAGAAATCATGTGCCAGGCCAAGTGGTTTGAATAACTGGAACTCTTCTTCCTTCTTTAAGGTGAATCCTGGTGGCAAGACACTTGAAGAGAGGCGGTCCAGCTTAGATGCAGAAATCGACTCTTTGACCAGCATCCTGGCTGACCTAGAGAGCAGCTCTCCTTATAAACCTCGGACTCAACAGGTTAGTGGCACATTGCGTAAACAGAGAGTGGGAAAGTGGCCAGCGTTGACTGCCGGAGTCAATTTGCTAACTGCTTGGTATTTGTTGTGAGCAGGCATGCCAGTTCCTCCTGATAGCATCCAGATGTGGCTGTCAATAGGGAGAAGGGTGCAGCCGCTCTGAAGGAGGCACCAGCTCAAAAGCTGCTGTACCTCTCAGCGAAGGGCCTCTGATCCCGATTGTTAGATTGCCATGGAGATTGTTAGAAAAATACTTATAAAAAATGGCATTTCATTAGCCTCAACTTTCCACCAACAATAGCCTGTGAATTAAAACCTGCTCAGTTCACAAGTACTTCAATGCCTGTATTTTTTTTTTGTTGTTTTTCTGTTTTATTAATTTTTATCAGTCATGCTACAAGAAGGGTTCAGATAGCCACGTCTCAAGTTGTTTTCTTCCGTTTTTTGTTGTCTAATCAGTGGCGATGAAGTTTCTTGGATCATAGCTCAGCTGTCAGGGTAGCTGTAGCCCAGCAAGGGACACTGGAATTCACACTTACTCTGCTGTGTCTAGACAGGGACTGCAGCAGTGATAGCAGCTCAGCTAGTTTTTGTCACTCATCTAGGTCGCGCTTGAGCGGAGCTATATAAGTTCGGGTAAGATGTCATGTATTTATCAGAAGAAGCGATGACATCTGAGTAGCACTTTAGAAAGATCTTGAGATCTCTAAAAATCATCCCAAATGTGTTTGTGCCCAGTTGTGCAGCACCTTCACTTCCTAGTCTCATGATTAGTTTTATGCATACACGGGTCTATAAGCGCAGATGCATTATATATTGTGTTTGTCTTAACCATGTGCAGTCTAAATAAAACCTCAGAAGTCAAAAGAACCAAAAGGAAAGTCAACTGATGCAGTGCAGGCCCATTATCCATATAGGCTTTCTGTTTATTTTGTGGCTTTTTTGCTTCTTTCCATTGTTGTATTTGTCTTAAGCAATTGAGAACTGATACTTTTGAAGCAGAACTAAAGTAGTGATCACTGTTTAGATTTGCTCTTGTTTTAGTATGTGAACTTAGCAAACACAGAGTTAAGTCAAGTTTGTGCACTTTTGAAAGTGTCTGTCTGCACACGGAGGCTCTGGCATGGTGGCCTGTGCAGTTTCTGTCTGTTCTGCAGGGACCTCCCGATAAAGTCTCCTTTCATTCTCACAGCATGTACGCAGTTATTGCATAAATTTACAGACTTGTCCTTGAAAAATATTCTGATTTGGATTGGCCACTGAAAAAGAGCAACAACGTAAACCAGATACAATTAAGTCCTTCCCCAGTGGGTTTTTGTTGTTGCAATAAAAGAGACAAGTTTTAACAGTGTGAGTGCTCAGGCACTGTGTCAAACAACCTGTGTTTATTTTATTTGCATGGGCCAAGCATATACTAATGTACACTGTTACTGGAAACGTTTTTAATGTCAAAGCACAGTGAGAGTTAACTGAGAGATGATTGTGCTCTCCATTTTCCTTGGCATTGCCTGTAGTCAGCTCCAGCATCTTTGTGGAGACACGTCACTTCTGTAACCTCTTCGCTGGGCATTTGCAGTTTGCTGACAGTAGCGCTGCCTCCTGACACTTTGTCCTTCGGGATCTGGCATTCTCTGAATTGATTCTTTTTTCACTATTATTTTGTACCTAGAGTGTTAAAAAAGTAAGTGACAGCAGTCAAACACAAAGTTTTGCAGATGTGTTTGAGTTTCTGGAGGATTGGAGGGCATAGCACAAGTTTTGGGCTTGATCTGCCGTCTGAAGTTCATCGGCCTCAAAGAAAACATGTGCTGCTCAGTGCACACGCTTGTTCCTGTGGCTGCTTGCCCACAGCTCAGGTGGGAGATCTGAAGACTTGTTCCCCATTCCCAGGAGTCCCAGGAGTGATGGGATGCTGCTGTTCCCCAGTGCATTACAATAACTGTGTGAAAACCATTGGGCAGCAGATGCTCGATTTCATCTCTGGGATGAAATCCCAATTTTCTTTGTTCAGTGTTATCAGACTTTCCAGGATTTATTGGTTAACATAACGATGTCCGATGAAATGTATAGGTAGAGCAACTTCTAAGTATAGATGTTAGAAAAAGGAAAAGCCAGAGTTGAATGTATCATCTGCTGTAATTAGAGTCCTCAAGCAAGTCCTTGAAAGGTGGAACTAGAATGTAAAGCTTTGATTTTTTTCCTTTGTTTGATCTGTGCAAAATATTAGAACTGGTGAGTCATTTGATGGTCTTATAGTAGGATAATAGATTAGACTGCAAATTGTGAGGTACTTACTCACAACATCTGCACATTTATTGGATTACACTTTAGCTGACCTTCCCAAATTTATCAGGTTAATGGCTACAGACAGGAAAACAGAGTTACAACTTGTTTTCATAAAGTATGTTTCCAGTTGTGCTTATGCAGTTAAAATATTATAATAATTTTACAGGTATACCTTGCCCTTGGGTATATTCCTGTTCTGAAATAACAGAAATCTTGTTTCTAGGTTTCTTTCTTTATTTTACCTTTAAAATAGTTTTAAAGCATCATAAACTAAACTGTAAAATAGTCCTCTCTTACCAGAGTAGGAGTGATAGCAGGGTAATGACAAGCAGTTTATGTAACATACCCTACTTATTGGTATAAATTCACACAGAGGGAATCTCTTTTAATCCTTGGTACCAGTTCAGGATTCCTGTGAGGTGCACTGCTACAGGAGGTCCCTTTGAAGGAGAAGGATTTGTACCCTCCACAGTAGGTTTGGGAAATCCTTGATAATTGTCAGAAAGGGTGGGGCAGTGTCAGCCCTGGACGGTTTCCCTTGGCCAGCAGACCTGCCATTGAGGACTTAGATGAGAACCAATCTCTGCACCAACGTTTCATCGCTTATGTGGGTGTCACTTTGGTAACATGTTTTGTGTGCCAGGCAGGTGACAAGGACACCGTTATGAGCTAAAAATGACCACTATTAACAGAGGGCAGGGAGTGAGTTTTGACAGCTGTGGTCAGCAGCACTCTCCTTGTACCCAGTGATCCTGCCTAATTCAAGGCAACTGAGCTGGGAAGTGAAGGCAGAGAAGTCACCCAGGTCCTGCTGGCTGCTGCTTATGCTTTGGGCAGAGGTGGTAGAATGCTGTTGTCTTACAGAGCTGCTCTGAAGTGATGAGTATGAAAAACATTTTCTCAACATAGATTCTTTGCAGAGTAGAAAAGATCTTTCCTCCCCATAGCAGCAGATTTGGTGGTAGAAGGTCCTACTGTGCATCTGGAACCCCAGTATGAGTCAACCCTGATGTTGCTGAACTTCAGTGAAAGGTTCTCTCAAGCTTTGTTTCTGGTTAGTTCTTGTCTCTGTCTTGAGGCAGATGCTCAGAGTCCCCTATGGCAGAGGTTTTCTAGGCATTGGTAGTTTACTTCATATTGATCATCAGTAATATGCATCATTCTCACCAGAAGCAGCATTCAATCACCATCATCTAACCATGGTTGAGCCTATGATTTGTGGGTGAAAGTCTCTCTGACTGGGACACAGAGGCAGCAGTTTTTTCCTTTCACAATTGCACATATCAACAAGAAAGAATATTATGAGACTAAATCATCATCTTTAGCTGTAACACATCAGTGTCTAAGGATGCTTTCAGTCATGTGAGGTGGTGTAGGTGAGACCATGTTTCAAGAATTTAGCTGGAGCTGAAGTTTTAGAAAGGACCAAAAATCATCTGAGCTTGAGAGGTTACGTGTGACCTTCACCAGCACAGACAGGTCCAACCTCCTGATACAGCAAATTGAAATGGAGGAGGAGACCAACATGATCTCACGATTATCATGTTGACAGATGAGCTTGCCTTAAGATGAGCTTGCTTGAAAAACTAAAACTACATTATGAAAAAAATCTAATTAACATTTTCCTCCTGTTTCGTAAAGGCTAGAAATGCTAATGTGATAAGTAACATATCAAACACCTCTTGTATAGCTGCAGCATTTTTTATGTGTACATATCACACCTTCTAAATGGCAGTAACGTATTGGAGAGTTCAGAGGCAGAGAACCACTATGCCTTTCATTAGTAAAAGGAGGTTGTATAGACAAGTCGTTGAGGTGCATAAATTCCATGGATGGGAGCAGGGGCTATTCCTAAACTGGGTGAACCTCCACTAGGGGGCCTGGTGAATGCAGTGGTCACCTGGCTCCTCTATTGAAGGGGGTTTTCCCCACTTTTTGCCTTTCCGCTTAAATCTTTGCTTAAGACACGAGTGCAGCAAGACCATAAGCAAAAACCCATAAAATAAATGTTTGCATTTTTTTTTAAAAACAAGAAAACTTTGTGACTCAGGAGAGAGGGCTTCCAGCAGAGGCTGTGAAAATGAAATACAGGAAATAGCAGCAGAGAAAAGCTCAGGATTTTTTGTCCCTGCTGTGAATTATGTATTGGATGCTGATTGCTTTGTCCAGAATTGGACACCTACCTTCTTAAACTCTTAAGTTCTATGACAAATTTCCACTAGATTGTCTGTTTGGTAAAATAGGACTTTGTGGGAGGTGTACCAGGTAATAAGGCGTACTTGGTCCAAAGACGATTAGCCTTTTATAAATAGCAAATACTGGGTGGCCAAAATTTATGGAGTGTTTAAATAGCAAAACCCCATGCTTTGATAGCCAAGGTAAGATCGTCTTGTATACAGCTCAGTCCAGAGGTGACTGGGCTGGCACTCTGGGGACCTGTTTCGTTCCCACCTACCAGCACTATGCTAAATGACCTCGAATGTAGCGTTTCTACTTTGCTTCCTCTCAAAATCTCTTCTATCCTTGTAGCTTGGCAACGTCTTCAGTGTTGTTTGCCTCTTACTACAGATACGTATGGCTTTTAGCAAAATGAAACCATGGTCTGGGTTCAAGGCCTTTAGGTGATGTTGTACAAATGAAAAAGAGAAAGAAATTATTCTTTTCATCTAACAGATGGGGAAAATTAAGGCAGAGTTAGGTGAGGTGTCTTCAGGATTAAAGCCTACGTCCCCGCTTCTGTATCATTGCCCCCTGTACTAGACATCTGCCACTATCCAACACTGTCAGCCTAAGTGAGTAATATTTTGAAGGAAAAGAAGCCTATTCTCAATGTGAGCTGCAGGACAGTAAAAAAAGTAAAGAAAATTAAATTAAAAAATACGTGATACATTTTCATTAAGTTCCAGACATAGTGGGAAAGAATGTCTTCTAATAACAGGAATTTAAAAGGGATTTGAATGTTTGACAGCATTGGTTGTTATTCCATCACTTCTTTTGACAACTAGTGGAGGATAACAAAAGCAGTGAAAAGACAATGGACATATTTTCTTTCAGATAGAACAGTTTCAGCTGTAGGATGGCAAACCACGAAACGAGGGAAAATGTTGAGTGCGGAAGGCTCCTAGAGCACTCGTCCATGTGCATTTCTGATTTTAGTGCCTCGCTTATGGCTGCGTCAGAAATGCATGGCTAAGAGTTCACCTGTTTTATCATTGTTTATGTGGAGCTCTATCTCCAACCATGAACAAAGCTTCCTACTCAACAAAGAGCAATGCATTCTCCTAGCATCAAAAAAATTTTAAAAAGCCCTATGATTACTCGTGGTCTGGGCTGTGGGATTGACATACAGACTCTGTGAAAGACATCGCTGAATCTGTATTCAAAACAATCTTTGCAGATTTGCTAGTTGAGGCTCAGAATCTGATTTCCTTGTTCCTGTTATTCGCCTGAGCCTGTCTTGTTAGGTTGGTACACACCAAAAGGATTTTGCAAGCACAGCCTGTGAGTGTTTGGTAGCACCCAGTTGTTGACAGGAATGGGTTTTTTTTCTTTTAATAAAGAAAATTTAGGGTTACAAGGAGATTAAGATTAATTTGACAGGTTCATAATTGATTCTGTCATCCTATAGCATTTACGTGACACAGAGAGTTTGTGATTTACAAGGACTCAGAGTAGGATTCAGCTGTTTCAGGTGTTCAGCATGGTACTGAGTCTTTTATAATGTAATTTGGGCTGAAATCAATGTGTGACCTTCTGCCATCTTCCGATATGATATCTGGGGTTAATAGAAGTGCCCATGCCTCTTTCTGATGGTCTTAGCACATCTAATCTGTGGGCATCTGTGTAGCTCATCCAAAAAGGCTTCTGAGTCCAGCAATGGTACCCCGGCAATACTTTCTAGGGACAAGGGTCTCTGTGTATTTGTTCACCTGAGGTTGGTGCATTTGGGGTTTTTGTTGCTTTTTTTTCTTTCTTGTTGTGGGACAGAAAGGCTGATTGGGAGTAAGCCCATTCGCTGAAACTGTGCATGCCCTGTCCATCCTAAAATGTTGGTGACTGTTTCATAGGACCATGCAACTTCTGCAGAGCTACATGTGCTACCCGATGCTTTTCATGAAGTCCATGAGATGCTGCTGTTTCCTCACTGACTTGGATGGCTCATGTGAGCACAGAGGGAAAACAGTGTCTCATAGAGGTGCGCCTGTGCTGGTGTTGGGCTGGTGAGCTCTAATGCTTGTAGCAGACCCAGAGGGCTCATGCAGGCTCACCGCAGGGCTGCGGGGGAGGACTGTTCTCAGTGGACCGTGACATTTGTGCCATAGTCACACCTTCCGGAATTTCATGGGCTGTTTTAAAGACAGGGCCACCTCTGAGAGCTGCTCTCCTGCTTCTGGCTGCGCTGTGCTGGCTTTGTGCTGTTTGGAGAACCCAAGGTGATTACTTAAAGTAGAGGGGATGCATCCCATCTGGAGCAATTTCATTGGGTTCCTCCCAGCATTCAAGATGTCCAAGTCTAGGAAGTTCTTTCTCCTGCAGTTCCTCTCTCCAAAGGCAGAATGACATTCCTACCCCACGCGGGTGGTGTTCAAGATGTTCACAAGGTTGAAGCTTTCTAGGAGAAGCACTGCAGGCATGGGGGCTGTAAGCAGTGCACGTCTGTCATGCCATCCGTGACTCGCCTGCAGGCAGAGGATCATGCACAGGGCAGGGCTGTTCAGCCACATACGTGTGAGCTGAGAGGCGTAGCCAACAGGTGATTTCATGTATGTTTGAATTTGACCTTTCTCTACAAGAAAGGGAAACCTTCCCATGCTCATCAGCTCTAGCCAGTGTGTGCGGCAAACTGACGCTGCTCTGATTAGCAGATGCTCGAATCGTTTGCATCTGCTCGTAAGTATTAAACCTTAATCCTTTTGATAAGAGCATGTCCGTGAAGATTTTTAAAGAAAGTTTTCTGAGATCCCGGATTATCAGCTCGTCACAGATGAACAGGATAAGAGTGACCTTTGCAGGGTATTATTTCTTCCTCTTGTACTATCATCAGAGTGAAAATAAAGCAGCACTATTCCTGCTGTTTCTCTTTTCTGATGTATAATCAAATTCACAGAAGTCTCAGTAAGGTTTCCTTTTCCCCTCTCCACTTTCTCTTTTTTGCTTCCGTTTAGGTTTTTCTGCCTTACGTCCTTGGCTACAGCTCTAGATGATGACTAGCACGGGATATATTGGATTTTAAAATCTGTGCAGGCATCTCAAATTTGTGCGTGGATAAGGATAAACATTTACTTTGGGAACAGTAATAAAAAGCAAATAGTACCTCATAGTTTGGTCTTTTTTTCATTCTGCGTTTGTGATTATTTTGTTGAGTGGTTGAGAATGGGGCTCTTAACTGTCTAGAGTTTTTCAAGGCCTTCTACCTATTGTTGCATTTTGTTTTCTATCTTTTTCCCCGCAGTGGGACAAGCTGCTGTGTGCCATCATCTCAGGAAGCCTGTCATCATTTCCCCAGTCTTGGTTTTTGGCACTCGCAGTGGTTTGGCACTTATCTCAAAGGGCCCTGGTGTTCTTCTCAAGCTGTCTGTGTCCAGCCAGCAAAGAACAGCCACCTCTGGGGCAGAGACCTGTGTTTCACTGGGGACACAGTCTCTGCTTGCATCCTTGCACGGGTCGATGCATCCGAGTGCTTCAGCAGCATTACATTTACCACCACAACAACAGCCCTGTGAAATACGGAAGTGTGCTTGCAATTTCATGGGCAAAGGAGAAACCAAAGCACTGCGAGATTAGATTAATTAGTTTGTGCAGAGGAGATGAGGCCAGACCATGGACACTTCCCTACCCCATCACAGATTTATCCTCCTCTTGTAGCCATGCAAATGGATGGGCAAAAAGTGCATGGGAACATTCCCTGTCAAGAGACTTTGTAGTGATCTGAGGCTTGGGGAAATGTTTCCACCTCTGGTTCACACACTCAGGAAAGGCAGAGGGAACAAAACCCCTTACATTTCTTTGGTGGGATGATGTTGTTTGATACTCAGCTGCAGTTTTGTGATAGGTGATAGGCTTCTTGATGTACTGTCTTGCAAGCAAACACTGAAAGATTCAAACCCCCAGGTCTAGAAAGCTGCAGTGTCTCAGACCTGTATCATCACTCTGATCTCATCAGCACTTTAGAAGTGGGAAGTTTATCTGTGCATCTGCATACAACTGCAAGGAAGTATATGATGTTGAACTTAGTCCTATGGCACGAGACTGTGATGATCCCCCACGTGCAGCAGCCGCTTTCCTCCACAGGGCCCAGCAAGGGGATAGATGGTACATTTTGAAATGAAAGCACAGTTGATTAATTCTTCCCACTCAGTTCCCATTGGTGTCTGGCAGTTGGCTCCATCTGACATACAGCTTGAATCCAGCAGCCGCTTTTAAGTGGGTCTAAGAGGGGACTATATGTATGCAAAACACAGTGGCTGGTCAGGAGGGTCTTGGACCTGTGACTCTTGAGGAGCTGCAGTGCCAGCTTTCTGTGGCCCATGGTCTACCCTATCCAGATGCGTGTACAGCAAGTTCCAAACCCGATGCCTGTCTTGCAGGCGACCTTATTTTTTACTGTTCCAGACTGCACTTTAACCAGGATCTCTGACCTGAAACACAGATTGTTTGGCTGACATACACAGAGAAATGCCAAGGCTAATAGTAGGGGGAGAAGGGAAGCAGGAGGGGAGGTCTGGAGAGATAGCAGAGGGGAACAGAAGGGGTCAGAGTCTGTTCAAGATGCAGGGCTCAAGTCCATAGGAAATCAGGCTTCCTTTGTTCTGCTCTGTATGGTTTTTGTTCCTTTTGTGTTGACTGTTTCTCTTCTACACACACTAGGAACCAGCTGCATTTCCCTCCCTGTCAGGGAAAAGGAAGTATTTCAGAGCCAAAGGAACAGCACAGCAACTTGGAGAAACACCTGCATGGCAATGCATCCCTTGGGACTTCGCTCCTGCTGTGATCTGTGCTGAATGTGTTCCCCAGACCATTTCCACCGAAGTGGGAACGATGGCTTTGTGGTTTGTGCAGTACGCTCACAGCAAGGAGACGTGAGTTACTGTTGAGTTGTGCTCTTTGAAAGAGGAAGGCAACTAAGTTCTGTGGTTTAATTTTCTAGATACATCTGAAAGGAGAAGGCTAGAACATGCTAGGGCGCCCTAGTCTTTAACGTATGGCTTTATCAAGTTTGTCTTGGTTGCATGTTGGTGCCTGTTGCATGAGTGCTTTTCACACTTTTATTTTTGTAATGTCCTGAGGAGGGAGAAGTTTGATTCTTTTCTGCAAATGGAGAGCTGAGGCACAGAGAGACGGTGCAGCTCCTTGTGAAACAGGGCTTTGGACACACATTGGTGACATTCTTGGATAGTTTTGTCATTAACGGGTCCATCCTGTCTTTCATAGTCTGTTCGTACAAGGCTCTGTCCTAGAAGGGAGGGAGGGCTCCTCCCTGGAACCCTTGCTGGACAGTCCAAAGGCAGAGCAGGTCTGTTTCCAGTCTCAGTTCAGGTAAGACTGCCTGGAATAATCTAGAGCTCCACGGAAAAGTAAGAGTTGACCATACAGTTTGTATGTTAGACACTGCTACCAGTGCATAAATAAACATGATACATTAATAGCTTGAACACATCTCAGGATTGTTGCAAGATGTTCCTAGTTCAAAACTGTTAACCATTAAAGTAAGAGGCAGATGCATCTGTGGATGGTTTAAGGGTCTGTGTCTATATTTTCCTCTTATTGATTGCCTTTTCCCTTCCTGTCTGGAACCTTTTGAGAGATGACTGCAGTGCTGAGATGCATTGTCTCTTTCTCTATATTGAAGATGCCTAGGCTAAAAAAAACCCCAACCAGCCCACACCCAGCCTGTATCTGAAAGCCATGAGTTGATAGCTCCTCGCTATAGCTCCTCAAATAACTGTAAATTACTCTAGGCTGTTACAGTTTCATTGTAAGAAGTTCCTTCCTTGACTCAGACTTCTTTGCATCACAGTAAAATGCAATTAGGTGACGTACATATTGTGGCTTGGAAGCACTTAAAATTTTCTCAGCCTTTTGTTGTCAACTTTTGCTCAATAGCAGGCTTGGGGACTGTGTCGCTTGCCTGTGTTAGCATATATTATCACCATATGGTGTTTCAATAGTGAAGAGGAAACTTCTATGATTATGTTAGAGAGGATGAAATGAAAAAAATATTACAGCAAGATAAACCTTACATGCTGCTTCACAGCTGAAAGTGAGCTCTAACTAACTGCTGTTTCTATGGGAAATCAATAATATGTTGGTCCAATGAGTATTACTGTCTGCTCCTACAGACTTAAAAAGAACAACAACAAAATGAAGAAAAAATGGACTTGGCCAGAAAAATGAGAGTTTGATGCAGTTCTTATAAAGACTTTTGCCAATGTTTGCAGTCTGAGACTCATTCTTCCCTTCCCAAGCAAAACACTCAAAGTCTCACATTGAATTCTTCACTGAAAGTAGTTTCATGTCCGTAAGTACAGCGAGAGCAAGCTGCACGGTTTTATAGAATCATAGAATAACCAGGTTGGAAGAGACCCACCAGATCATCGAGTCCAACCATTCCTATCACACACTAAATCATGCCTCTTAGCACCTTGTCCACTTGTGCCCCTTAAACACCTCCAGGGAAGGTGAATCAATCATGTCCCTGAGCAGCCTGTTCCGATGCCCAGTGACCCTTTCTGAGAATTTTTTTTTTTCCTAATGTCCAGTCTAAATCTCCTCTGGCACTTGGAAAAAGAAGCCAGCTCCCTCCCCTCTACAACCTCACTTCAGGTAGTTATACAGAACAATGAGGTCTCCCCTCAGCCTCCTCTTCTCCAGGCTAAACACCCCCAGCTCTCTCAACCGTTCTTCATAGGGCCTGTTCTCCAGCCCCTTCACCAGCTTTTTTTATGGCATTATGCAGGTAAAGACAGACAGGATTGTTGTGATTATCTGATCTAGCATAACCCTGGTCAAAAGTCCTTACTATTTTGTCATAAGTAGCATTGTCGTTTATCTTTGGGTTGATGAGCGTGTGGGTATGTCACCCTTTCTGGAGTGATTTGTAAGGAGTTAATGAGAGCCTGTATTTGTCCCAAGAAGCTAGGAGCTGTGAAGAATTAACATCTTACATGTCACTAAGCACTTCAGTTGTTCTGGGGTTCAGGTAGTTTTGATTCCCTTTTCCAAAACTCATGAGCCAAGGAGAATTCAAGGAAGAAGGGAGGCCCAATTGTGGTTTTGACAGCAGAAGGCTGGGATGCATGTACAGTTTCAAGCTGTGATTCTCAAGAGGGGAAGAGAAGGTGTCGGGGTTGATTACTGTGCTAGTTTGCAGAAAAAAGAGCTATGTGTTACATGAGATATCCATGCAGTTAAGACTGTTTCGCAGCCTTAAAAAGTGATGGATAAGCTACTGTCATTCAACTGTGATTTTTTTAGTACTGTATAATTCATCAGGGAGATAGTAAAAATGTTGTATTGAACTCTAAGCTTTTTCTGGAAACGTTCTGACTGGAGTCTGCATAGGCGGCTGATGTCCAAAGTGCAATACAGGGGATCTGGCTATGAAACAGGGTGGCCACAAAGGTCACGGTGCTTTACGAGGCCTCAGTGACAGGGAATTGCTACTGTGCTCAAGACAGCACTCTCCACTTCGCACAATAAAAATATGGAGATACCATGCAGAGGATGCAATCATTAAATGCTTCTTTAGCGTAAATAGAGATCACTGTTAGGTTTCTGGAAGAGCCAGCACCCCAAAGCAGGGCTGTGTAACACTGGAAATCTTGAAGATTTTTAGCTTTTTGGCAAGACTTAGCTTTGACAAGACTTAGCTTTGACACTGTTGAGTAATGTGGTCATTTCTAACTAATGGCAATAAAACTTCAGAGAACACCTGCTGTGTTTATATCGAACGTATGTGTGCATGCTCATGTAAAATCACAAATGCATTCAGGTCTACAGAATACAATTTATGTTTGATATATTTGGCATCTTTCCTGCAAACTGTATTTTAGAGCACCCTAAAGTCTTCCTGTAAGTAAAATCATTTGAATTGAGCTCATTAAGGAAGAGAAGGAGATGAGGTAATGTACAAAGGCAAGGGAGAAAAAAGAGGTGTTTTTGTTTTCTGGGTTTCTAAAGGCAAAACAACCATTTGACGAATTTGATCATTTGCTGAGTGTACTCAGTGATTTCTCAGGAGGACATATGGTCAATCTCAGGAGACTGTCTGCATGATAGGAACTGCAGGGAGCCAAAAATGAAATGATGGGCTGATTGCTTAGAAAGTATAGATGGAGGGAACATCTGAGGATCTCTGACTCTTTTGCTTATGAGCCAGTGCTGGATTATCCTCTGTAATCACTGCTTTCCCCAGCCCACTTTCAAATAAATTAAATGTAAATATCTCATTGCTTTCTTTGGGTAATTATTCTAGGCTGAAATGTATACAGCTGCTAAGAGCTATTTGCCTTCAGTACATCCTTGCTTATTTTAATCTCCTTGTTCTAAGTGACACTTCATGTATGTGTCTGTGCACGTGTGCTCCTGGCATGTGGATATATTCACTTCCCATATCAGGTCTATATATGCAGAGTACAAGGAGGCTGAAAATCCCCAGTACAAAGCTGTAATAAACGGACTGACAAGCTGGGTCTGTAATATGCCTGACCTGACAATTAAGCAAACTTATTACTGTGTCAGCCTGCCAGATGGATCATCTACTCATGATGTAACGTGTATTGCTTCTGAATGTACTGGAGTGCAGTTTCCTATTTTATGTTTGTTGAGCTGAGAAAGGGAGAAGGAAGAGACAGTTTTATTTGAACTGAACCCACTCGTTTCAAGTGTGTTTAATGATAGCAATATGTGACAGATAAAATAAAATCCTAGGCCCCAGTCCATGTTTATTTTAATTTCAAGCCATGGGGAAAGATGGAAGAGATAAAATTATAGGCTGAAAATGTCTCTTGTTGTAAAACAGCAGCTTGAGCCCTAAGGGGCTCTGCAGGACTCTCAGATACGCCCGTCAGAGCTTTGCTGGGTAGGAATTTTGGGTTTTGGCCCTGAGGAAGGTCAGGTTAGGCTCTTTAGCATCAGCTTTTCTAATTGTTTCCTCTAAGCTTACTAAAGATAGTAGGGCTATACTGAAAGAGGGGGGAGGAAAGAAATACTCAGTCTGAAGCATCTGTCACTAACCTGGACTTTCTTTTAACATAGTCCCACGCAGAACCTGAGAAGGAGGTGAACCCTTCTCAGTGCTACGTTGTAGATGTGTACTCAAGACTCCCAGATCTGTTACCTGCTTTTGTGTAACAAAATCTTTTTTCTCTGGCCTGCACTTCTGCTGTTAAGCAGGGATAAACCCATTTCTTTGCCTGCCTGCTGAGTGTACGGTGTTTGGGTGTTCAGTACCCAGTGCAGTGAGGATGCATAGGCAATGCTGTGCTATTTGTGAGCTCTAGTATTTGCGTCTGGATCTCTGGAGCCATCTTCTCTCTGCTCTTTGGTGACTGCAGCCTGGATGGATTGGGATAAACTGTCTCTCTTTGAGGCTTATGTTGAGCACAACCTTGCGAATTTGTGCAGCTGTTTCACTTTTCTGTGTGGCTAAGCTAGCACAGCCAGTGCCAAAGCAGGTGTCTGTCTTTGAAATACCAAGGTCCTGTTCTCCATTTTCAAGCTGTTCTCTCCTTGAACAGCTTAAGAACTCCTGATACATCCAGACCAGGTGCTAATACACCTCTGAGGAGCTGTAAGCTCATGACTCAAGGAAACTGGAAGGAGATCCTCTTGCTTTGCAAAGATACTTGAACGGGTTTCCCAACTGGGGTGTCGTGCCCAACAGCTGGGAGATTTTCCTGTGGACAGATACAGTACAGCATAAGGGCTGTAAAGCTTTGTGCACAGGATTACCATCTCTCCTGAAGATGCATTGAGTTGGACATACCACTGCGTCCAGCACTAGCTCCATCACATGCTGTTGACTGGCACTCCATTAATTGGACTTCTCACATGCAGAAGAGAGTGCATTTGCACTCTCTTGGAAGGCTATTCCCTGAGGAATTTTTAATATCTTACTTACCTGCCAAGTTTTCTTGAGCATCTTTAGTGCTAGCAGTCATGAAGACCCAGCTTCAGCTCTGGCTTGGCTCATTCGATGAAAGCATTGGTATCCTTCCTCCTGGGCTGGGATAAATGCTTTTGTAATGTTGTAAGACCTTGTAGTCTGCAGCTACAAACTTGGAGGGAAGTCATATCTTGAGCGCACTCAATCAGGTATGTTTTGTTCCCACTCTTATCATTATAGTGTTGGGTTACTGCTGTACTTTTTTTAAAGTACAGAAGTAGCACAAGTCTGGTTTCTAGTAGAACCTGCCTGGATCATAAATTGGAATTTAAGCCTTGGCTTTTCAGTATCTTTCTGTCAAGTGTCAGTGCATGTAGGCCTAAGAACCTAAGATTGTCCATCCTGTGTCAGTGTCATTCCTAGTAAACATCAAAGGAAGATTAGTAGTACAAATTCATAGCAATACTGCCCCAGAATATTTCCCTTTCTCTAGGAATTTACTGTTTACAGAGATTGGCTTCATAAAAATTATGTCTGCCATAATACTCAGTCAGGGATTTTTCCTCCATCAGATCATCCAGTTGCCTTATGATCTTAGGTAAATCTCTGAAATTTAAAGCATCCCATGGTGTAGGAGTCCCATGGAGGTGGAACAAATACACCTTCTCCTTTATGTGCTCCATTTCCCCCCAGCTAGCGTGGTTCCGTGTTGATTCCTTCTACTTCTGGAAGAGGCAGACCAATCATTCCTCCTGTTTGTACCACTCAGAGTTTTAGCTCTCTCTTTTAAAGGCTGATGGTTCCTGGTATACTTAGGTGTTTCAGAGGAATTGGAAAAAATTAGGTGCAGTACCCATTTCTTTCCAATCAACTATTGCTGTCTAACTGCAAACTGGTGAGTTTGAGTGACCCCAAAAAATAGAAGTGGCTCCTAGACCCATGTTATTCCCTTTGTTATTTGCTACTGACTTGCTCTGAAGTAATAGATAAACTGTGATTTGTTTGTTAGAGGTGTAGCCTATAACTTGGCTGTGGGACTTGCTCATCAGAGTAACTTCCCTAGTGCCCTGTTTTTTCTTTCTTGTTTTTTGTTTTTTAGCCATTGCAGGATCAAACAATTTGACTAGATTTTGACCTCTTTGCCAAGATTTTTGCACGACTGTTTCTAACTGCAATATCCATGGACTCTTTGCTCACAAATACAAAGTAATACGAGAAATACAAGATGACTGATGTGGGAGAGGTCTGATGCACTATGGTAGTTTGGAATCAAATGGGATCTGCTGTTTTCCTTTTCTTCCCAGATCTCTGACATGTCCCCTGGAATTTCAGTAAGATTTTGAACTATTCTGGCATTAGGATTCCCATCTGTAAAACAGAGATGATAATAATCACATATCCCACCTGTCTGTCTGACTTCAGGAAGGATTTTCAAATCTTTGGCTGTCTGCAAGCACAAAATACTAGGATTTTACCAGCTTATGTAAAAAATTGTCTCTTACAGTGAAAAAGCAGTGTATCAAATACTTTTATTTTCTATAAGGGAATTCAGCGTCAGACTCTTCCAAATGCTAATGTTTCGCATTAAAGATTGTGTGCTTTTAATTTCAAGTTCTATGCAGAGAAGAAAATATTGACTGTACTTTAGTGATTTTATGATTTGATCAGTGTGTTAACAGTCTGGCGGATCTTAACTTCCAGAAACATCAAAGACTTCAATACATTAGAGATGAATAAGATATGTATATGAACATGTGTGCTTTTATTGCTAAAGCTAAATTAAAACTTGAGCCCTTTTGGGCTGAAATCCTAGCACTTCTCCAGCTCTTTTAGTGTCTTCCAAAACTCCTCTGTGCGACCAGTATGAATCTAATGTGCACTGCGTTACTTTGGTGCTTTAACATAGGGACCTGTAGAGGCAGTGAAAGCTCTTTATGGAAAGTATTGTAAAGTGAGGGAGGGAGCCCAACAAAGCTAATTATACAGACACTCCCACTCTATTACCCTTTAGAGAAATTGAGCCTAACATTCTGCTCTTAAGCTCGTTAAACTATTCTTGTTGGGTGCAAAGATCTTACTGAGGGAATGAAATAGCTACACTGTGTAATCAGAATGGGAATTGGAGCCGATCATTATATTTACTCATTTGATTAGCCATGAAATAGCTACTGAAGTCCCCGTTTTAAATCTGCTTAGCAATTGTGCAGTTGGGCAAACTGAGTGTTTTAATTAGAAATGAGAATGCAGTATTTTTTTTATAAGTAAAAAAATATATAAACACACGCACATTGTGATCCTGTTTATGTAAATAACCTCCTCCCTATGGTGTTTTTGTCTTCTAATTGTTCTGGGTCTGTCTGCTTCCAGCTGCAAAGAAAAGGGGAATGAAGAGTTCTGCACATCTGCTTTAGAAAGCTCAGTGTCTGGGACTTAAAATCCAGCTGAAGAGATTTAAAATAGCCATTAGGGTAAAACTGTCGTAGGAGGGATAGGTATCCCCAGAAGGTGATGGTGTGGAGGAACAGCAGGGTCTTGAGTCCTGGAAGGGCTTTAGGTCAGGTTGTACAAACATCTGTCCGGAGGAGATTATGCAAGATCATTCCTATCTTCAGGGAGAGGACTGGACTGAACATCCTCCTGAGGTCCCTTTCAACCTGTAAGATTTGCTTAAGACAAGTGAAGCCACATCATCAGGGGCTGCCTTTGACCAGCTTCCACTCCCTGAGGGAGCTGGAGTCTCAGGTGTACTCAGTCAGGGGCAGCGCGTGTTTCCCCCTGACACATGTGAGATCTGCAAACCCCTGGCTGCCTTGCAGTCATTGAGTGCCTCTGCACACAGCAAACAGCTGAGGGTGTCCTGCTTTCTCTCTAAGAATAATTCACTGCCCTGACACGGATCTGTCCATAAAGGCTTGGAAATTCACCGTTACCAAGTGTTTCACTTTCAGGTTTCCTTTGCAATCCGAGGGACCTGCAAATCAGAGCAGGCGTTTCAAATGCGACAGGCTTTGTAGCCATCGGCTTCTCTGTTCAAGATGGTCACTGTCTTAATGTTTCTGAAGTATATAATGTGCCTTTAGGAAACTGAACAGCTGTGAAAATATTTCAGCTTTCTGTTTATTTGTTTGTTTTTAAGACAACCTGAAACAGTGAAATAAGCTTGGCTACAGAGAGCATACTTTTTTAAAAATGCATTAGACTATATGTGGAGTGATGGCTGTTGGCAAGTATGTTTTGGGCTGCTCTACCTTTGCGGGTCACTGAAAAAGTCATGTTAATAATGACAGTAACAAAATTACTCTTGTGGTGTTGCCTGTGGATGACAAGGGCTTTGGGCAGCAGGAAGGGGCACAGTTGCGCTTTTGCATTGTAATTGTAAGGGGTAGAATAAGTATTTGGCCTCTTGACTCTTTTCTCACGGACAAATTCTCCAGTATTTCTTTTTCAAATGATGAGAAGACCTGCCGTGTTGGGAAGTCATCTCCAGAGAGGTTCAGAGCAGTCCCTCACAGATATGCTGTGGGGACCTAAAAGGAGCCACATCAGGGAAAGAAATGCTAGCACTGGCGTTCTTCATCTGCGAGGAAGACGTCAGTGCCTGCATTTGCTACTCTGGCATCATTTCACGGCACAGTTGTATGAGTATATGCAGAATATGGCTGAGTGACCATCTTGGAGGAGCATTTCTGGTATTGCATCCCCCACTTTGATACTTGCCTTTCCTAACTGAGCAGCCGCCTTGCACCGATGCAAGCACGGTTTGTGTTTAGAGCATGTTGGGAATTGTGGTTGTTGAAACGGATCAAGCTGCTGCTATGTCACTTAAATGTTACAATCTCTCAAGCTGTCACTATGACTTTTAAAATTGAAGCAAAGGTGATGGTTTCCTTTTCACATCAACAGTCACGGCATATCCAGTGCGTTCTAGTGTGGTGCTCTGCCATCTGCTTTTTGGTTTGAGGATTTTTATCCCTCTGCTATCTTTCCTGGGTTTGTTTCTGGCTCACCAACCTGGCTGCCCTGAGAGCATGGTTAGATTAGGACACACAGCTCTGTGCTTTCAGCCAAATATTTCCAGCCAAGAGCATAACTTTTCGTAGAGATTTGGTGTCATTTGCATAGGATTCTCTCCCTTCTAGGGAAAAGTGTACTCTGGTAATCTGATCTAAAAGGCCTCCTAAAGGAATTATTTAACCGTTTCTCTAGAAGCATGTAATAAATTTCCAGTGTTGTTCTGTGAGCCGGAGGAGTGAGAAAGTATTTAGTGAGATTTCCCAAGAGACGAGCTTGAATGTGTCTATTCTATAGACAAATCTGCTGTTATTGCTCATTGCAGGGATATTCAACAGTACACAGAGACTGCTTTTGCTTTGCTAGTTTTCTACCACCTCAGAAAGGTTTTCCTCTTCTGGAATAGCTGATCTCACCTATGCTTGTCTCAGTTCCAAATACTTGTGTACCTCTGCTCAGTGAGAAAATGCTGGACTGGCTTTCTGAAGTGATGTCCCATAGGTGGAATGAACTGCCCTCACGCAATCCCACCACCGAAACAGAAAGAGCTTTGATCTGTGAAATGAAAGCAAGGGCAAAGCTATTTCTGTACATGTCCAGTTGTAAACACTGGGAAGTCTCTGTGGATTTTTCTCTAAAGGCTGCATGAGCTGCGTTTTGGCATTTACAAAGCAACGAGATTGATGCATGTGTTTATGTGACAGGCAATGGAGAATTCATTGCACTCCTGGTGAATCCATCATAAGTTATTGGTCTCATGCTAATTCCTTCATGTTCTGTCTGGACTGGAGCAGTACACACCAGGAGCCTGATGAGCCTTAGGTTATGGTAAACACTTCTGTGCCTGATCTGGTTGTGTAGTATTTGGCATTTTCAGAAGAAGCATTGGTAGGTGAGGAGGTGATGACTTGCAGTAAGGGCAGGTGAAATGTATTAGCTGCTCTGGCAGGTTGGCACTTAGATGCTGATGTTTGAAGCTCATAGTTGCTGAGATTTTGG
Organism: Piaya cayana; assembly: GCA_013389865.1. Lineage (NCBI taxonomy): Eukaryota > Metazoa > Chordata > Aves > Cuculiformes > Coccyzidae > Piaya > Piaya cayana. The sequence goes on along the minus strand of WAAB01012092.1, from coordinate 20,997 downwards.
GTTGAAGGCAAAGATAATAAAATGTTTAAAGCTATGGGAAATCTGGTCTTTGGCAACCAAATAGGAAAATGCGCGGCATTTAGCATCCACAGGGGTGGATACTGAATTGTGCTTAATTGGACAAAGAGCTAGAGGAGCCAAAGAGCATGATCTTCTGTCCATTTTAAGGCAGGGTTATCACTGCCTTCTAGTCCATTGAGGCCAGCTCTTTGCAAGAAATGTCCTTTCCCAGGCTAAGCTGGGAAGAAGCGAGGCTGCTGGTTTTGTGGAGCTGTTTGAACGCAGGAAAGCCCAAAGCCCTATTTCATCCCTTCCCACAAAGGACCAGGCCACATCTGCTTCTGGGTTGGTGATATTACAGTTTAGTTTCTCCCTGGCCCTGGGCTCCTTGCTCTCAGGTCACTTCCAATTCCAGGCAATGATGAGGAAATGCCCCTGTCCTGGCAGGGGTGGGCAGTGACTAAACTCACAGATGCAGTCAGCTCTTGGCCAGTGACTCCATTGGTATAATTAATGCTGCACAGGGATGAGCAACTACTTCTCTGAACCCTTTGCAGGCTTTTTGGAGTCTTCTTGTGCAGTGTTTCTGTATTTGTGTGTCCCTGTCTCATTCAGGGTTGGTGGAATGACTAAGTAGTGCTGACGGCATTAGTTGTTGGGCTGTATTAATTATTTCCGCGGGTTGTATTTACTTGCGCGTTCCCTATGGGAATGCTGTGCATACAGATCACAGAAGCACTTAATTTTATTGCGGTAAGCAGCTGAGGTTGGGGAAGGGGAGGGGGAAGAGGAGAGAAAGGGTCGTGTATGCGTCAGCCCTGTCAGGCTTTGCCTTCTGTTTCATTTGTGCTGAGGTTTTTATTATCATTAAGCCGATTGTATCTGTGGCACAAAGGGCTGAGTTACCTCGGTAACCACACTAGCTGGGATGGTAATCCATTTATAGCATCACTGCTCAGGTCTGATTAAATTAGCATGCTGATGACGTAAATGCTTGGCTGGGTGATGCTGACGAGGCTGCTCCTAATAGGGACTCTCGCCCTTACATTTATTCTCATTTATTTCATGAGACCCCTGCAGGAAATGTGCAGAAATAAGGCTACAGATGATTGACTCTTGTTTTCAGAACAACTTGTGCTGCTAGCAACAGACAGCGCTTTATCTGAATGCAGACGGCAGCCTGCACATTTCGCCTTGTTTCCTCCCACTGCAGAATTCCCCACGCAGCCCTGCCGAGGCAGAGCCCCAGTCTCGAGCCCTGCTTGCCATCTGCCACAGCAGCAGCGGGAGCAGCTCCTCTGTCTGATGGTTTATTTCCAGACACAGCTACAGAAGAAATAAAAAGCGTAATAATAAAAGAAAAGGAACACCCTGGTTCTTTACTCCCTCTTGTGAGTTTCCTGCAAACACAGACATCCTTTTACTCATTTGAAACAAGCCAGTTACTTATGTCTGAATTTTCATCATCGAACAATAACATTCAGTGCTAGCGCTTAATACCATGTGGATCAAATGCTTTCAGCATCGTCTGTCCGGCCCCCTTGAGGGAAAACACTGACAACTGCATGATCACATAGCTGTGCCTGTTGTTTGATGAAGTGGTGAGAACAAGAGGACTAAGAGTTGCTGAAACTCCTGGCTTCCCCTCCCAGCCCTGTCTCTGATTTACTGGGCAAGTAGCTTCTTAGTGGGCTGTTTTGGGCCCCGAGAACTTCAGTTTTTTATCTGTGAAAAGACAATTAAAAAGTATGCTTTATTTTTCTCCCCCTTTTGTAAGAGGTATGGGAGTGATTAAATGCATTTAAATTCCAGAAGTATTTGGAGATCCTCAGGTGGAAACTGGGGTTCTGAACAATTTACCATTTTAATTGTCAGGTTTGATTTATCCAGTCAGCATAGAAAGATTCAAAAGGAATTTTTGAACAAAAGCAGTTTGGGGATGGAGGACTAAAAATGCTATAAATTTTAAGTAGCAATAAATAGTTTGGCATTTGCCCTGGAGTGGGAGCAGATGTGGCTGCGCGGAAACCGCTGGAGCTACACCTGCTTTGACTTGGATTTGGACACGGAAACCTGTCATTTGTGAAATACAGAGCATGGGTTTGAGGCACAAATGTGAATGAGACAGTGCTGTCATTTTCTGAACCTGAAAATTGGGAATGCTGAAGAAAAGACGTGGTGTTTAGGTTCATAGCAGTCTTCTTCATGCCTCTCCCAGCCCTGCTTACTCTCTTTGGGAAGTATCCAGCACCTGAAAATTTCATGACATTGTTTTATAAAGATGAGAGGCACTGAATTTGTCAGCAGCAATGCTTCACCTGCCTGAGGCATCTAGATGCTGCTCTATTTGCCTAGGGCTCCCTGTGCAGGTACGGGGAGCAGCCTGGACAGGGATGCTCCTGCCCGCACCTCGCTCTGTGTAGGATGCACATGTGCTGCAGCCATGGCTCTGCCAGCACCACGCTGAGATGTCGGCTCTGCTAACCAGTCTCCTGCTGGAGCAGGTGCACTTTATTAATGAAGGTATTTCAAAGGCTTTGGTTCTACCTCTGGCTCAATTCAAAGCATCTTTCTGTTGAGAAGCCCTGCACCCGTGGCCTGGGCTGCTGTCATGCAAGCTGGCTGCATTTGTGTGTGTTTTACAGTACATTAATCCTCGCAGCAGAGAGATTAAGGACATAACAGGACCGCTGCCTTGAAAGAGCTTTTCCCTGGGGCTTTCCTTTAAATTTAAACTTTAATGGCTAATACCATTAATTTGCAATTTCCAGTGCTAAAAACGTAAAAGCCACCACCAGGAGCATGTTCAGGAAGGGGTGCAATACTCCTTGGCTGGACTGTGCATCCTCTGGAGGTTATGGGCACGAGCACCATTTTGCTGCTTTATTTGCTAGATAATTTTCAGGAAATTGTAGAGGGAGCTGCTCCCAGGGGACGTGGGGCTCCTGGTGCCCCACTGAGCGTGTGAGGTGATGGCAGCTCTTAGCAGAAATATCCATCACTCAGGAAGAGGGAGTCCACCCCTTTCCTTCTCAGGTCTGCAGCATCTCTGCTTAATATGCAGATAATCAGCCCTCTCTTAATTACCACCTTTTGTTTACCTAACCCACGTGCTGGGGCTGACAAGAGCGTAAGGAGAGGAGAAGGCTGTCTCTTCCAGCAGCATTTGCAAGCTAGCTGGCAATATTATGGCATCAAAACCACATGTGTTTATTTCAGGGGCATCAGAAGAGACTAACTGAGGTGTGAGCTGCTCCTTTTCAGCTTTTTTTTAACAAAAATTTGTCCAAAATAAGAATTGGATTTTGGTCAGAAGGGTCTGCCACTGACTTGGTGTGCTGAAGGAGAAGTTACTCTGGCTCTAACACGCTCAACTCAGATAAGGACCACAGCGCAGGAGGGGAAGTCCCACTGAAATTCCCCTCCCTTCCCCGCAGATTTCTGTGATTTTTGGCATGAGTGTGTTGCCTTAGAGTGCCTGGAAATTTTCATTATAGGTGAGCAAAATTTCAACTAATTTGTTTATCAAATTAGACCAAGGCAGGGGGTGAACACTAATAAAATTCCTCTTTGTTGAAACAGACCCTTTCTTGCTCATTTGGAGAATAAGAAAAGCCTCTTGTGTTTGCATGTGTTTTGATTTTGATGCTGCTCAAGCCTGGTCCCTTTCCTCTCTGAGGTCTTTGGGATATTTGTATTTTATTCCAGTGGGAGGGGAATCCATTGGCGGAATTCAGTTTAACACCATGGGAATTTTTTTTTTTTTTGGGGGGGGGAGGGAGAAGACACAAGTTGTTTTCACTGTTTTTGTGGTTCTTAAGAAAAGTTTGCTGCTTATTATCTCACAAGCTTTTATCTGGTGCTGAGTCATGGAAGTGAGAGAATGTGTAGGCGTCTTAGCATAAGAGAGAGTAATTCTGTCATTTACATTTACAGACAGTTATGCTTTCCAGAAAACTTTTTTTTTTTCGTGGGTTGCAAAAGTGATTAATCTGCTGCTGAAACTGTCAAAAGAAGTTTTCTGTTTAAGAATTTTTTTGAAAGAGCGAAAAATCTGTTTCTACTTATAGGAAAATGAAATGAAAAAAAATAGCATACTGAAAGAACAGACAAGACAATATTCCCTTTCCTAATGATATTTTTTCCTTTTTCTTTTTATGTATCTGTTCATCTATCAGCCTATATATCTATCGGCTTGTCTCATGGAAAAGTCATGTTGACTTTGATAGATACAAAACTAAATATAGTAGAATTATGGCTGAGTTCAGCATTATCAGATCCAGCTGTTAAAAATAACATGGGATCAATTTAAAACAGTTTGTATTTTCTCTTTAAAAAGAAAAAAAAAACTTATTTCAGTTTCTTCTTAATTTTCCATCAGTTTGTTTAGTTTTTATCATGTTTTAAGCCTTTTCTTCAATCTTGAAAAATACTTGTTTTAAATGAAATCCAAAATCATCAGTTAAATATTTTTTTCAATTTTTGCTTTTTCCATCTTTTCCTTTTTCATAAAAAAAAATGCCAGTAGGTTTTTCTTTTATTACTGAAAATAAAGAATTAATTACAGCTAAGGCAAAACCTTTCCTCCTCATGTTATATTCTCAGTAGTGAAAACCTTAGTGCTGCTGGAATTTTAAAGAGAGCTTACCAATTTCAACCAAATTTGTACAGACCATTGAAATTGAAGGTTATTGAATTTGTTGTATGAGTTCCTAAGGACAAACGGGACATGAAACATTTAGCCTAGAAATTGACTTTTTTTTTTTTTTTTTTTTTTTTTTTTTTTTTTTTTTGCTAACAAACTAGGCGATGATGTTTTCAAATAATCTTCTAGCAGAGTAGGGGTTGGGATACAGGGATGCAGACATTTGGGTAACTTTCAGCACGGTTTATCTCTTTATGAAGAGTTTGATGTGCTGCGTCTCCCCAGCGAACAAGTTCTTTTTTTGGGTTTCGGTGCAGCTGATGCTGTGCGGTTAGAGGCAGGATCCTTGCAGTAAGCTGTCAGAAGTAGCCTCGGACAGAGAGGATTAGTACCCACCATCTCCCCTCCACCAGCGTGCATTGAGATGTCCTCTGCATGTCCCACTCAGCTGAAGCCCTAAGCCCAATCCCAAACGCCACATTCGCTCACTTGCTTTGGTTTAGAAGGTTTGGGTTTGGTGTCTCCCTTGTTCAGGCTCTGGTTAAAGTGTCTGCTCTCCTCACGCCCTGTTTCTTACAGCTGCCCTTTTCTCCTCCCCAAGTGTAGTAGCTCGAGCCATGATCCTTTTACCTTCAGCAGAAAATTATTTTTGCTCTGTAAGAGATATATTGATTTTTACGCCACGTGGCCCGTGAGGTTTTGGAACTCACATTTCTTTCCTGTCAGTGTGGTTTATCACTATCTTTTAGGAAAAAGGTGAGCTTTGGGCCCCATGAGATTTCCTGTTCATGGTGAATGGGCTCTGCTTTTAGATCTTTTCACTGGAAAGCCACGTGCTGCAGCTGGGCTTCTAAATTAAAAGAGGGGAGGGAATTAACCTGGCTTAACCTAAGTTTTGACAATTCCGTTGAGAGGCCAGTGACTCATTTAGAGAATTCAGCGAGTCCACAAGGGCTGGAGTGATGCTTCAGAAAGCTTATAGAATGTCATTGCTTTGTGTTTTAACAATTGGGTCCTGCAGTGAATTCTTGTGGGTTGTTATGGAAAAGAGATTTATTGATGATTTGTGATGCCAGGATGCTTGCTCTGTGCATAGTTTGTTTTTCTTAAAATAAAAATACGTCTTTAACTACAAAAAAAAAAAAAAAGAGAGAGAGAGAGAGAGAAAGATATGTTGCAAGCTAGAAATGAAATATGATTTAATCCTGCCATATATTCAGACCCAAAATCTCCCCACTCCCCTTGAGTTCAGGTCTGCAGCATAATTTGATCTGTGACAAACAAGAATGAAAGCCATGAAACTTGGGTTTGGATCCAAAATTCCTTGCAGTTTTTGGGTGTCCGCTGCTGAGTTTTGGAAAGCGTTTAGGTCTTGTTAGAACATTGTTCGACGCCAAGCGGCTCAAAACAACTGAATTAATACTCCCCAGTCCCAAGGTTTTTAGCATTTAGAACTCCTGCCCCAGAGCTAGAAAGTCACTGTTTCATATTCTGAAGTTAAAAATGTCAAAATCAGTTAGGCTATAAATCCCAGTAGCTATCAGTATGCATTTATACATCCACCACAAGGAAATATGTGAGGAGAGAGGGAGAATATGTCTGTTTGTTTTGAATTAACTTGGTTTTGCTTGGTTTTAATTCCTAAGGCAAAAGTGTTTGTGGATGGATGCACAGGTCAGGGTGCACAGTTGGCCTGAGAGGTGGACTGGTCGATGTTGGTGCCATTCTGTGCCGAGCTGGGTGCTCGGACATGCTGAGGTTTAGTCCAATGCAGGCTATATTTATCCTCAATTTAAATTTCATTTGCTTTCGTTCAGGTTGCGCTGGTATGAATTCCCAAGATGTCCCTGCATGTTGAGTTTTAAGCAAAGCTAGATGATTATTGCATGGAGGAGGTTATATCTGTAGGTTTCATTCCAGTTTGCATAGAAACGTCTGCTGTGTTCCCAATGGGGAGAAAACCCCTCCAAATTTGTAGGCAGTAGCTGGCCAGATCCTGGACTGCCACAGCCAGCTTATTTGGAGAAAATCTTCTGGAGTCAACAGATGTGCTGAAGCTGGCAGCAGTGTCACTGAGATCAGAATCTGGCGTGATATAAGGCCTTTTTAAAAATATAACTCAGGCAGCAAGGGGTATGAAGAATATTCTCGTTCTCAGCTGCGACTGCGATAACCTTAACCCAATCAGCAGCCATGGAGCAAATATCTTGGGATGTTTATTATGGTCTGAGAGCAGTGTAAGCAAGGAAAATTGTAAATCATAACTTAATTGGGCTCATTAGGTCATTGGTGATGAAGTTTAGCAACCTTTTTTTTCCTTTTCGGAAACTGCTGAGCTGAGAGGAGTTTCAGAAAACCTGGTATTACATTAGGACGTGGGACAAAAGTTGCATCCAAAAAAGGTATCATTTTTGGAGTAAGTATATAAGCTGTTCCACAATATCAGTCATTAAAAACACAGCTCTTGCATTCGGGTTAGTAATGAAGAGAAGACTCTTTCACTCTTTGGTTTTTTTGGTGGTTTTTATATTAAAACTTACAATGGCTATTTGTGGTTTTGTTTCCTCAAGGCATATTTAGGAAAACGGGATTAATTTATAATGCCACTTGCAACAGAACCAAGCCTGGTGAAGCAATGGATTTGACATTGCTTTACAGAGGCTTTCTGGAACGATACTGTTATGAATCTAAATTTCTATCAATGTGTCCTTTGAATAAACACTTTATTAACCATATATTTAATGTAATTATGTTTTCTATGAAAAGAGGGAAATAGAGAGGAAACAGTAATTATTGTGGGTTAATACCTTAACTTAAAAATATTCTAACGTTCTGTGTTGTTTTATGTTTGAGTGTTTCTGTGGTACAGATGGCATTTTTTTTCTTGTGCTATAAATTAATGCTTTCTTTCACTTTCCTGACTTGTTACAGCACTGACCTGGTGTTTTGACTAGACATGTTGCAGTGGGCGAATTTATATGTATCTCGATGTATGTATTTATATACCTACAGAACAATTTAAAAAACCACAGCAGGTGAAAGAAAACCTTTCCAATCAGATAAGATTTCTCAACATCGTACTTGGAGTCTGCGATATTGTGGAAAGACCTAAGGTATTTCGGGCAGCAGTGATAACCCAGGCAGACGGATAAATGAGGGAACGTTCCACTCCACTTCCCAGAAGGAGCCATCTGGGAAAACAGTTAAATTTGACCTGTTGTTGGAGCTCATGAGCCTTTTGGAAAGGTGAACATTGAACCTAATAGGAAAATAACGTCTCTGTCACATCTGCCTGTCTTTTATGTTTTGTTTTGTTAGAGCTGCTATTTTTTTGGTGCAGCTAGATTGTTTTTCAACCACTCAGGTTGCTAACTTGAATCATTTTGTAGCCCACTAAAAATACTGGTGGATGATGGTGGGTTCTGGACCTCAAATGAACCATAAGAAAGCAGATTCTGTGTGAGCACAGAATTGCTCAATGATGTTTCTGTTCTTCTATACTACTTTTTGCATAGATTTTAAGATACAGAGAAGAGTAAAATCACATGATTTTCACAGGAAATAGTGACAATACTAACATTCAAAAATGTTTATGCCTTGTGGTAGGGTAATTTTTTTAAATCTGATTTACTAAAACTTTGGAATTTGAGAAGATATATGGGTTATAAATGCGAAGATATATGGGTTATAAATGCAAGCAATGCTGCAATTAAACGCAATAGTTAAATTAATAACAAGTAATGAAAGTAAACCAAGTAGTGTCTGAATGCATAAGTATTTCATTTTATATGTGCATATGCACACTCTTTTAATGTTTGCTAGATTCATAGAGAAAACTTGCATACTCTACAAACATTCTAAAATTCCTTTTCAATTTAGTAAGATGGAGTTTTGGACTGTTCTTTAAATACATTTTCCAACACACAATAGAAAATGATAACTTTTCCCCATAAGTTGTAGGATATGTCTCAAGAGATTTCTTGAATTTGTGTATTTTGTCCTGTTAATCAGAAGTGCTCATCCCTTCCCCTTTTTCATGCATCTTTCATTATACTGTTCTAATCCATTTTTTATGATCATTATACACATCATGGATAATGTCATAATACGTATAACCCTTTGACCTGCCCATATTTATCATGCACATAAGCTTCTTTTCCATTACAAATAATGTTATAAAAATAAGAAAAAAAAAGTTTTCAAGTCTGTGGATGCTGTAATTATGATACTTTAAGTTTCACTGGCTTAGTAATAGCAAAAGTCATAAAAATACTTTACTTACCCTAAGTTCTTATTTACGGAGAGGTGGGGGCTTCCCCGTGGTCAGGCAGTACAGCATTTTGCCTAAATTAAGCAAGGAGACTTGTTCTGCCTGTTAGAAGGGCCCAGTTTGCCAGAGGGAAATGCCTTAGACATTGCTGCATTACTGAGCCTTCAAGAAGGTTCTCCTTAAGGAGCTTAGTTTCACTGCTCAATGTCTGTAATGACTTTTGTTCACATGGTACCACTCTGCCCTTTGTGTGGTCTTCTGTCCTGGGGTTGTATTCACTGGTTCTGTGTTTTGATACAAGCAAAGGGCTGTGGTGTGCAGCTCCTTATCTACTTTATGGCTGAGTCGATGTGCTGCTGATTAAGCCAATGCGAGGGGCTGCCGTTGTGTGTTCCAGATTGGTGCAAATTTGCCATTTGAGTGATGAGAGTGGGAAATCACAGAAATATCCCAAAATCAATTCAGAAAACTTCACGTGACTGTTAACCTCTGTAGCTTGTTGGCGAAGAGACTTCTTGTGCTGATACCTGATGTTCCTGTAGATGGAATTGTTACTGCATTTGAACGGGTCAAGTGGAATTGCTGAAGTAGGAGAGTTTTAATCATAACTGGCCCTTTCAATGAACGAAGCCAAAATTATGGCCCTTGACTGTCCACCAGAGCTAGAAGTATTTAGGTCAGTTGCTTCAATTGCTTGCACATCTTTTAAATCTGGTCTTTCATATAGTCATTCTCATAAATACCAGATGATCGCACATCAGGAAGGGAAAAACAAATAAAAAAGGTCATCGTAGTCATCGTAGTGATAGTATTGGGGTAAACAAATAAAAAACCAAATAGAAACCAAGAAGGAAAAGCTAAGTTCTTCCCTGGCATAACACTGTTGTGCTTTGGAGACCAAACTTTTCAGATGTGTTCAGGCTCTTTGGAATTAATAGAGCGTTGGAAAGTGGAAACCCAGATTGCCTAAAACACTTGACACCCATACTGAAAGCTGAACTAAAGCGTATGTCTGTAACTGCACATAACAGTTGTGAAAGGTTGTTTTCCATGATAAAATATTGGAAGTCAACTTGTTATCAGCTTCTCTTCTACGCACCCTCTTCTCCCTTGTGTTTCAAGCTGGCCTATCACCAGAAGTACACAAGAGGTTATGAACAGAAACATTAATAACTATGTTGACTCCTTTTTCACCCGCGGTAGCAGCTGAAAAACAGATCAAAGCTCAGAAGCACTTGTGTTCTTGTGACACTTTATGGCCCATGTAAGGTATTCTCTTCATTCGAGAACCAGAGACGAACATTTTATTAGATTTCTCTTCTTCTTTTGCTGTATTGCCTGGGAGCAATGTGTTCAAATACCTTGATAGCTTCTCGTGATTAAGCCAACAAGCTGAATCCCGTATAAACACATCTGGGAAGTATGAGTGTGGCTGCTGATCCATGCACAGCCCATGCCTTCGTGACATTCACTTGTCAGCTGTAAACTAGAAATGGGAAAAGGATGAAACTGTAAAGAAAAGCTTCTTCTGATTATAAACATGTTTTGGCTGACACTTTAAGGTTTTGGACCTGACTTCAGAATTCTGGACTAGATTCCAAGAGCATTTTGACACCTAACAAAATCTGTGTTAGCAGCTGAGCCATGTGTACCGCATAGCAGCCATGCAAAGGGGACTGATGTGTCCTCAGTGTTGGACAGTTGTGTCCTAGCTTGGCCTAGTATCTGGACATTATAAAGAAGGCCAGAAAACCCCGCGTATTGAAAATGCATCAGGTGTGCTGAATGGGGCCAGTGCATCTGCCCAGGATCTCTGGACAATCAGCAGCTGAGAACTCCAGACATCTGCAAGTCTGAAATGAAAGGCTAGATTCCTCTTTTTCAGCCAGATGTTTCATACAGAAGAAGTCCAGCTTGTGTCGGTGCACCACGCAGGAGAGTGGCTGAGCTAGGAATCATAGAATCAAAGAATCATAGAATCACCAAGTTGGAAGAGACCCACCGGATCATCGAGTCCAACCATTCCCACCAGTCTCTACACCGTGCCCCTCAGAACCTCATTCACCTGCCCCTTAAACACCTCCAGGGGAAGGCAAGTCAACCACCTCCTTGGGCAGCCTGTTCCATTGCCTAATGACCCTTTCAGTGAAGAATGTTTTCCNGAACACAGGATTCGAGGAGCAGTCTCACCAGTGCTGAGTACAGAGGGAGAATAACCTCCCTGGACCTGCTGATCACACTGTTTCTGATACAGGCCAAGATGCCATTGCCCTTCTTGGCCACCTGGGCCAAGAGAGATGCTCCACTAGCACTGTGAACTGGCAGCCCCCTGGGAAACCTGCATCCTGGGTTCAGCCCACTGGTGGTGGCCAGATTTCTGCCTTTAGAGTAAGAAGGGTTGTTTCATTCCTAACTTGGAGTAAATAATGACTGAAATGCTTGAAAAAGACAGCTCCGGTTAGAGCTGTGGTTCTCAACCTGAGCTCCACAAACCCTGGGGTTCTGGTGGATCTTTCTTAAAGTAACCAAGAATTAAGGGAAGGTAACTTATAAAAACATGTTTGTTCTCAGTAGACCAGGTCTCTCCGTTAAAGGAGCTTGTCTGTCCTGAAAAACATTTGGGGGCTGCCAAACATAAAGGTTGGAAACTTCTGAGCTGTTGGAATGTACCTTTATATGCGATAATTTGACAGCTAAAGGGCTAAAGCTATTCAACTGCACCTTTATGAAAAACGCCTGGAGAATCGAATAGAACGTGATAAACTTTGTGTTGGCATTTTTGATCCAGTCTGTGAAAATGAATAACTGAAGGGGTTCTATAGAAAATACTCTGCAAATGCACAGAATAAAAGGTGAATGAAGTCCTTTTTGTGAGGATTCCAGCTGATCATATATAATCATGCTCCTGATGTAGACTATAGTTATTTCCTACTCTTTTTAAGATTTAACCTTGATAAATGGTATAGAATTATAGCTTGATTTCTGTAGAACAGCAGGTTTTGTCCCTAGAACCTGTGTGATGACTTTATAGTTGTAGGTATGTGTTGAATCTAATTTATATCTATGTAAATAATATCTACAGAATGAAGAATCGTGCAGATAGTCAGGATTTTGGGTTTTCCCACCAGCGCATCTTGGAATCCAGATACCTCGCTTTAGCAGTCAGAGCCACTAGGACAGCACAGGTTTATCACAACCATACACTTCTCATGTGATGGCTGGTACAAGAAACCCCTGCAAATATTTCTAAACTTTCACTGCCTTTAAGAGGACAGGGGAGGAATTATCAAGCAAAATTATTTCCCTCATGGTTACACATGGTAACTTTTTTTAGGAGAAGTGTTTTGGGGTTTTTTCCTCCCACATCGATTGAGTTTTACTTGATTTTGTCAGTATTAGTTCACCTTTATTTGAACTGCTGGATAATTCATTTGTAGAAGAGGCAGTACATTTAGGTACTTCCATCTGTGTTTAAACAAGGCTCTTGTGCTTTCCCCATTAAAAAAAGAAAAAAAAGATTTTGTATTATAATGCTTGTGGTAGATGAGGTTCTGAATTTAACTCCTTCGTACTCCAGTTTCCCTTAACTCTGTGTTATCAGCACCTGGGGTTTCTAGTTTACTCTCTCTTTGCAAATATGAATTTGCAGGAAGGGGTTGATGGTAAGTAGCATGGTTCTAATTTGCACTTGTGAAGTGTGTCAAGCAGTTTCATATAGCGCCTGGTGAGCAGAGGAAAGCCTGTCTTCCTCTGAAAACAGCCCTTAGAGGATGTCAGAGAGGGTGCTTGGCTGTAAGAGTCACTTGCAAAAGCAGTATAGTTTCGAAATGAGCTGTCCAAGAGCTGCTGGAGGAAGGGATACTTGCACTCCTATGAATCCACTCTTTGTTGTTCTCCTTTTCCTTTCTCCTATTTCTACTTGTTTTCATGCTTCTGGGCTTTCACTTTTATGTGCTTTTTGGGACGCGTCTCTTTTATTGCTCTAGTAGAGGTTTTGTGGACTCATTTAGATGAAACATTTGTGACAGTCATCTGTTTTGCTAGGACCGTACCCAGTGGTACAGGTAGACCTTTCCAGCTTTTTATTTGTTACTCCCTCTTCATCTGCTTGGCGTCTTTGCAGCTTCATCCATCCTTTCTGTCCTCCTAGTGCCTTCCAGACATCTGTTGAAATCACTCTTCCCTGTGGTATCCGAGTACCCTTTTCTCATCTTTCTGCGCATGCCTGTCCTCAGAGTAGGAAACTTATCCATAGTTCATGTGCATTTATAAAGTCTTTTCTTAATCCATTATTAGTCTAGAAGTTTAAGCATGGGGTGATATTTGAGTGCACAGCTAGATATGCAGAAGGCTGGACTGTGGCCACCTGTCTCTCTGTCAGGCAAAAGGGCAGAGGATTTATAGTGACACCTCACCTATGCCCTTGCTCAGGAAACTACAGTCCATGTTCGTCTTGGAGTCTCCATAAATCACCAGAGTCTTGTCCCATTTCTCTACTACGCCACATTAACTAGCCTTACACCTTCTTCCTCCCCCTAAAGCCCAGCTTTCATCACACACTTGCCCAGTACCCTCAGAGGAATTCAGAATGAGTCACTCACGGTGCCTCTGGGGACTCCTACTGATGCAAACTTCCTCCTCCTCAAGGCAGCCTGTGGTTTGAATGCCACAATGCAGCCGGTACTTGTTAGCTTCAGCCTTTGCTGTGAGGTTCATGGCAAAGCTTGGCCTCTGGCCCAGGCACCCTCAACTTGCTGCCTTCCCACACTGTGCTCTGGTGCAGGAGAGGAGACTATTAGCTCATCCTCTCTGCAATGTCAAACGTGGGAGCTGCTCAGTGCCTTTGAGAGTGCCAGTCAATAGCTAGTGAAGAATTTCTTAGAGAAAGAGTTTTATCATTCATTCTTAAGGCATAGTCCGATCCCAGAAGGCAACTGCCATAAACACATTTATTCAAGTGTTATGTGGATGTTTACATGTAAGACTGAAGTTCCCCCCATTCCATTGCAAGAGCTTTACTAATAGTCTCATCACCTGCTTGCACAATCTGCATTCAGAAATATAGGATGTGATGGAAAGGGCTCATTTAACTTGTTTTGATTTGGGCTTTCCCCCTCTTTCCAATAAACCACTGTCTTTAAAACATCTGTCTTCTCCCTCTTCACATGGGAAAAAAAAAGTGCTTTTCTAGTGGTAATTACACAGTGCTGCGCTGTGGACCTTTCATCCTATTATAGTAAGTGGACAAACTACTGTCATTTCCGAGAATGAAAAAGGTGAGGAAATGGGAAAGTCTTTAGCACTCCTGGGCATAAATGCCAAGCTGACATAGGAGAATTCCAACAGAAAGCAAATAATTTTGCTAGTTGTGCTCTGAAGCAGGGATGGAGGAATGCCTGGTCCTCGTCAGGTGTTTCAGGAACAGAAGAATCAGGCAATATTAATGAAGGGCTACGGACCCTTAACCTACCTGCTCTTGCAGTTCAACTGGGACACGCTTCAGCTCTTCCTTGCTCTCAATTTCAAAATCTCTTTAGTCTGTCTGTGTACTGCCTTGTCATGGATCTGTTGGCAAGGTCAGAGTTTGAATACATTGAAGCGTTTTTCCTCCAGCAGAAATTTACTGCCTTATTAATTCCCACCTCTGCATATGCACCTTTTACGTCTCTCAAAACAGATCGATGCTCTTATTTACCTGTTTGGGTTTTTTTTCTTGTATATAGTGATTCCCCGTGGGAGATTTAAACTCCCACAGGAGGTTTGCCCTGAAGGTGTGATTATAGGAGTAAGGTCTTTACTAAATGCATCAGCAAAAAAATCTATTTGCACATGACTAGGGAATAGGTACCAGCTGGGTTGTAGAATTCCTTATTCCTTTGGCAGACTTGCTTGTAGGCTGTGGACTAGAAGTTGAGTAGCTTGCTGTTGTCTTCCTTTTCTTCATATCTGGGGGTTGCAAAATGCTGGGGTGGATGGATGTCTGCCTTTCCTCTCACCTTCAGTGGAAGGGGAGTTTGGTACACTTGGAGGCCTGGAGAAATCGTTGGTTGAAGTTCCTCTCCAGCCACTGGCCAGGGTTGATTTGGCAGCAATTTATTGCCGCCACCTGCTGACAGGCAGAGGATTTGTCTGGCCTGGATACAGCTTGTGCCTGGAGTGTCCTGATGAGCCACCGCTGCCCTCTCCCCTGGCCTGTGGTCCCAGAAAAATGTGATGGGGAAGTAGGTGGAGGTCAAGGTGCCTGCATAAAGAAGAAGCATCTGGAAACAAATAAAAGATTGGTTATTTTGGGGAAGGTGGCACATGCCTTAGCTTGAACGCAGTCATTGGTGAGAACTGAGGTGTCCTGACTTTGGGTTGCCATTTATTTGTAGGATAATTCGATTATGGGTGAGATAAACTTAGGGCAGAAAGTTTCTATGAGATGTAAGCTCATGTAACTATCATGTTTAGTGCAACAACAAAGAAATACTGTTAAAGCTGCATCTTAATTTTAGTGCTTCTCTGTAGTGGAAGGCATGAAATTCAGGTATACTAATTCACAATAAAGGAGAATAGAGAGGGGCCAGAAATTTACCTAGTTCTAAACTCCAGAAATTCAAGTTTACTCTTCTTTGATTTAGTATAAAGTCTTCATAGTGATCTTCATTGTTCTTCAGACTCTTATTTCACGTTGTTAAGTCTTTAATGGAGGTGCCCTTTCACACCAGTGTTTTTGGACATGGAATTTAAATAAGAGGTAAACCAGATAAATAAGTACATTAGGCAGAAGGATGTACGATGCCTATTAGGACAGTGTCACTGCACTATATCTTCATTTGGTGGCCACATCGCGGGAAGCAGCACCACTTACTGTGAACTTCTTCCCTGGCTGCCTGAGCGCTGCCATGCCCAGGGCGCTGGTGCAGGGTTACACGGCTGCCGTGGCAGGATCTGACTTCTGAAGCTCTCAGGAATCCTGACTAGCTTTCTGCCCTTTAATGACATGTGTGTAACATTTATCTTCACTGGGGTCACTCCAGGCTTTCAACCAGCAGTGCTTAGAAGCAGAGCCATTGGCAGGGAGACCTCCGTATTTTATTTTGATCAGAGTTAATTCTTATGGCTTGGGAGCTGCTTTCAGGACGTCCTGTTGTGCTGCCTCCATAGAGGCTCTGATGTCATTTTCTCTCTTTATCAAAATGCTCTCATTTTCACAGGAATGCATGGGTTCCCCCCTACTTGTTCTCCGATGAGTGCCCCTTTTTCTTGCATTTATTGTGATTTTGTTTGTTGTTTGTTTGTTTGTTTTGAGGCAGAGGAGAAACACCCAAGCTAAAATGAAATGCCGTGCACAGCAGTTTTGCTCAGCTGCTCTGGCACTGTCCCTGTTCACTCAGAGCAGGGAAAGGTTCCTGTAACCATTTTATAATGTGTGGTCTCAGGTGTATTTCTGCTTTCCTAAGCAGTTTGAGTTGCTGCATGGATGTGACTGTAAAATCCCATTTCCACTTAGCCCCTCGCTGCTAAACCTGGTGCCCGAGCAATCCCTCCTACTGACGCTTTCTCTCTCTCTCTCCTTGTTCCCTAGACCTCCGGGACCTCGAGTAGCTCTGCTGCCACCACCCCATCCGTGTCCACCCCTGTCACTGGCCACAAACGGATGATCATTCCCAACCAGCCTCCCCTCACCGCCACCAAGAAATCTGCCACCAAGGGCCCGGGGCAGCCAGCGCCCATCCCAGTGACTCCAGTCGGCACCCTGAAGCCGCAGCCGGTGCCAGCCTCCTACACCACGGCCTCAACCCCGAGCCGCCCAGCCTTCAACGTGCAGGTGAGGACGGCGCAGCCCAGCCCACACTACCAGCCTCCTGGCCCGCAGCCCGGGCACTATGGCAGCCTGGGCCCCAGCCAGCCCTACGCTGCCTCGCCATCCCGCCCGCCCGGTGCCTCGCAGTACGGCGCTTCGCAGCCCCGCGGTCCCGACTATGGCTATGCCCCGCCACCTGCACGGCCCTCGGAGCCCTCCTACGGCTATGCCCCTCCACAGAGCCGCTACCAGGACCCCTACTATGGGGGATACGGGGGAAGGAATGGTTCTGAAGCATCCTACGTGCCGCAGAGCACCTGGAAGGCCGAGCCGGCGTATCCCACCGGTAACACCATGGGTCAGGCTCCTGCTGGACTCTACCAGCCGCCCGGCACAAAGAAGACCTACATCACTGACCCGGTGCTGGCCCCACCGCCATCTGCAATGCAGCAAAAGGTAGGAGATGTGGGTGCTCGCTTGCTTCCACAGGGAATGGAGAGCCAGATGGCAGAAGGTGTCCTGGGACCCTTCCTGAAAGGCAGTGGAGGGGTTAAATGGTGCCTGCTGGGGCTCAGGGCAGGATTCCCTCTGTTTGGCTTCTTAAAAGTTGGAAAGAGGGAGCTCTTATCTGGTTTGAAAAGAGGCCTTTGTAGGAGTTGGTCAGCCTCAAAGGGTGCAGAGGGACAGTGTCGCACTGTGGGTAGGAGGGAGGTTTTTTCCCTCTGACGTGCTGCTAACGGAGGAGCTTGCTGGTGGTATCTCCATATGGCATCACTTCACTTGGGTCTTCCATTCTGGGCCCTCACGAGATCAAAGAAGAGGTTAGGTATAAGCTTCTGTTCCATGTGCTTGTGGAAACCTTTGGTTCACCAGACACATCCTTCCTCTTCTCAGGTGGATAGGAGGGACACAGGAGGCTGGCTTTGATGGTGGTTCAGAGCACTTATGGAGGTTGACCTCTGGTGTGTTGCTATTCAAAAAATCACTTATTGCTGAAACCACATGGAAATGAGTTCCCACAGACCTCAGCTCTGATTTTCCTCTAAGGTGGTGGTACAGCGAGTGGCCTCCATCCACCTCGTAAAGTGAAGGTGATTTCAAATAGAAACTTAAACTCATCTGCCTGTTCTCTGCGCAGACTTGGACCCTGACTGGCTTTCATCACTTCTGCTGGTGGTCATCTCTAATGTGGCTCTAGGGGGACACACAGGGGCTTTGGCTTTGTGTGTTCCTCGTAGTGTATGATGAGCTTAGGCACCACTCAAGGGTGAAGATGGCCAAGCTCAGGCAGGGAGGCAGCAAAGCCACCCTGGCACATCTCAGTACACCACTGCTCTTCAGCTTCTGGGTGCTCACAGAGAGGGGAAAAAGCTTCTGACACATAACAGAAAGTCTGTCCTTCCGGCATTTCCATCAGGAGCAGCACATAGACTGTTTTCCCTGAATTCCAGGTTTTCTGACAGTGGGAGCTTCTGAAGGCAAAGATGGTTCTCTGGGCAATTTGGAAAGGGCAATAAATTAGAGAAGTCCTTTAAGTATTATCTACTAGAAGCTAAGAAACTGTATCTTTTTGTCTTTTCTTCCCTTTCCTTACCAAGAGGCTAGGAATGTGGAGAGTTCAAGTAATAAGCTGTTAGCTCTGCAGGTACTTGGTATAAAGTTTAGATTGGAAAGTAGTGAAAGACACAAAATTAGCACATAGCCTTAACTGGTGTAAATCATTGTGGTTCCAGTGGGGTGACTGAGGAAATGCTGAGGTGCAGCAGATCTGTATTTAGACTTCTATAGGTAACAAGTAGGCTTATGTATATAAAAAATTTAAAAACTTTAATTCAGTCAGTATCTCTATGGAAACGCAACTCATCTTGAACCACAAACAGCACAAGCTTGTTAGTCTCATTTGCATTACAAAGCTGGAGGGACCATTTAATTTAGCTCAAGGTTTGGGTTTCATGTATGTTTATATATATATATTTATATATATATGTTTGTGTGTGTGCACGTGGCATTTCAAATACACATGCAGAAATACTTCATGCATATCTCTCTAAAAGTAATTATAGTGTTTCTGCAAAACTGACTATTACCTGCTTGGTGATAAATCTCTCCACAACTTTAGTTCCCTTCCAGCCTGCTCAATATCTGCATTATCACCTATTTCACTTTTGAACTTAGGACTCTTCCCTAACTTTTTGGTGGCAGACTGGGCTTGATTGCTGCTTTGTAACATGCGTAGTTGAACTGGTGAAGAATTTAAGGCGATCTTAATCTAACAGGAGATGCTCAGTGATAAAACACTGTATGCTTTGCCCATGAAGCAGTGTTGTCCAGTTTTATTGCTCGCTGTTCTCTTCTTTTGCAGACCGACTCATTCATACAATGCACTTTTGGAGTGATTTTAGTTGAAAGGAAAAAATGAAGGCTATGTTAAAGCCATATGTTTGATAGGGAGAATTGTCACTGTAATTTGGCTTGTTGGCTACAATGTGAATTTTAATGTGTTTTCTATGTACAGCTGACTTCTGTATGTTGTTTTGTTTGCCTATTCAAGGTTGGTTTCAGGCCTTTCAGTTAAGTAAATGATTTGAGAATGCAGGGTAAGAAGCAGGCACTAATACATATACATAAAATACAGGAAGATCTTTAAGAATTTTTCTTCTTGAACAGAAATGATTTTAAAATACCAACCAGTTTCTAAATGTATTCAGGAAAGTGCATTCTTAATTTTGAACGCACTTTGTGTTGCAAAACATTAAGGATGTTGTAACAAATCCACCTCAGATTAATAATTCCATGCATTGAATTTACATTCCTTAATTCTAATACTTACAATGATCCGTCATTGTGAGAGGTAAAACCTTTCATTGAATTCGTTTAGGGTTTTTAAAAGGTAAAAGAAAAAAATAAAAAAGGATGTTTTTATTTTGCACCCTAGCTAGGAAGAGGTTCACGGTACTGTGGCTCTGTGTTTTTTGCTGCGTACTAATCATGTTGAATTCGCTGCTGATCCAAAATAAATCTGGATCAGTATGGGAACAGCAAATAATCTGTACTGGATCTTAAAACCCACTGAGAACAATGAGTTTTACTCACACAAACACTGGATTTCAGTCTGTCCTTGGGCCAGTTATAGAAGTAAGAGTCATGCATGGGAAACCTCTGCATTTTCTAGCACTCGGTCTAGCATTAATGCCCGAGTCCTAATTAGGACATGAACTGGTGGAGCGCATGTCCTCATTTAAACCTTTGTATGCTTCAAGGGTATTCCTAGCCAAAAAACTTAAGGAGCTTTCTCGTATGGATAGTAGGTGGTGGGGATCTGTAGGAGCAGCAGCAGAGTTGTGATGAGACCATCGCAGAAACATGTGACTTGACCGGTTACTCTTGTGCTTTTCCCAGTGGTGCTGTGCTCGTTCAGACCAAGCCAAAATCTAAAGCCTCTCTCAACTTCTCCAATCCCAAAGGTCAGAGAGCATAAGACCAGAGTGACTCATTAGGTATGCTGATTTCTAGCACCAAGATGTCCACAGTAGACAATAAAAATGACAGTTTCCTACATCGGGAATTCCTGCAAGTCTGCCCTGTGGACGAAGTTGTTGGAATACCACCACTGACCAGCTCAGCTATCATTATTTTTTTCTTTCCTAGTCTGGTTAAGACACCAAATACCCTTGTTGAGTTCTCATATTTCCATGTAGGTCCTGTCACTGGTTTTCATCGTGTTGTGAGTGTTTTTGAGATGCTGTTGTGTGTCTCCCAGGTGGCTTTGTGGATTTTCAGGGACCTCATGTGTATTCAAAGGGTAGCCACTGAAGACACCTGGGAGATCTGTCCTTAAGTCTCAGAACCCTTGTATTCTCCTTCTTCTTTCTGAATCTACTCATAGGCTAAGGGAACCATATCCCTCCCAAAGGGACGTGTGCATTTTTGGCATTCGAACTGGGTGTCACTGAAATCACTTGAGACAGCTTGTGGTTTTGGTCCAGAATGGTGGAAACCTTAACAAAATATTGATCTATTGAAAGCAATGTGACAGTTTTGGGGAAACAGCAGTGTCTTGTGTCTCTAATTTAGTACAACATGCTAATCCGTGCTCTTTTGCTACACATCTGCTGGAAGGAGTAGGGGAGCAGTGTCCCTTGGTAGCTGTTTCTGTCCTCGCTAACATGGCACGAATGTATGAGTTCCCCAATGTGCTTAACCCGCACCAGCCACAAGTCCCTTTGTCTCCATATACTTATGTACAGGCATCAGTGTATATAGAACACGACCTCCTCTTCAGACAGCCCTGCA
>WAAB01012090.1:0-21319 GCA_013389865.1 Piaya cayana | reverse complement strand
ATCCGGGAAGCTGAAGTCTCCCAGGAATTCAATAATTATTCTGAAGTCAATACTTCAAAGGATGAACTAATGTTAAATCTGAGGAATATTAAATGACCCTGTCTATATTTAAAATAAGCTTACAAAAGTAACTTGTGGTTTGATTCTTTAAGATGAACATCCATGTGGAGGTGTTTAAAAACAGATGGAAAAAAGGTAGTGAAGTTATGGCAGAAAGAAATCAGAACATTGAACAGAAAATAGTAAAGGCACAGTGGGTTCTCTAAGTTCAGACCAATATCTGATGTTCTGACCAAGTTTTCTAGATTGTCCTAGTCATCCATTTATAAGTTAATTCTAAAAACTAGAGACATAGACATTTCTTACTTTGTTTCTAGTCAGTAAAAGATTTTGAAGATTTTTGGGGGTTTTTTTTAAGAATTATTATTACTATTATTTCTTTAAAAACATTTTGACTACAAGATAAATCAGAAAGGCTGACAAGAAATTTTTCCAGCTCTAACATGAGAATTTGTAAAGCTCCTCAACCATGCTGATGTTTTTATTCCTATTTATCCTTCTTACAGATTTTATCCTCCCTTCTCCCTCTTTACTGCCTGTTCTTCGCTATCATAGCAGTGTGAGTGGGAGTGCTGCATTTTGTTTGCTGAGTCTGTGATGCTGAATGATTCCAATATAATCAAACTACACTTTTATAGTACCACTTTATACCATGCAGCCCAGAGTGTTAACAGAATAATAAAATTAGCAGCTCAGATAATGACAAGCAAGGCAGGTCAAACAAATAATCTTTTAGACCTGGAATTGAAAATGGGATGGTATCAGAGTTACAAACAGCCAGAGGCACTAATGAGAGAGGTAAGAGAGACAGAACTTAACCAAGCCCCAAGCACAGATATTTGGGGAGCGTTTTGGAGATCTGATCAGGGATGATACTAAATGCTTCCTTCAGGCCAAGAGAAAGTCAAAGTGAATGGGATTCAGCTACAGTAGTGGAGCTGACAAGTACTCAGCATCTGAAATAACTGAACTCAAATTCCCAATCTGAATTTTTATTTGTAATCAGTATTGTGGTTTTGAGATACCCAGGGGCAAGGGTATTTCTACTCTACCTCATCTGTAGTTGATTATCTCATTTTACCTTCAGCTTGACTCCATTTACAATGAGAAAAAAATGTATCGGTTAACCAAACATTGCTGATGTGATGAAGTATTTATGTGGATTTCTTTAGAACAGTGTTTTGGGAGGAAAAAGCCAACATTGCATTTGAAGTTTGAGATCATGGAAATTTCTTCTTTTTCAATCAGGTAACTTACACATCTCACAGCATAATAAGAAATGTTTCCTAAATTATAAGAATCTAATCAAAATCTATCAACAAGCCACCTTCTAAAACTATGTGGGATTCGTTAAGATTTATGCCAACTAGGTACAAGTGCTTTTCACTTAACAAATAGGTAATGGTCATATTGATGAACTACAGTATATAGTACTTAAAGTGATGAAGAAAGACATTGGATGGTCAAATGATTAATGTCAACCTATCAATACTGATGTTCAAAATGCTAATTGTGTTTAGCTCTGACCTCCACCCTCATTGCTACCAATATAATTACAGGATTTCATCTAAATTAGTTGGACAAAAAAAAAAAGGAAAGTAATTTGCTGTCCCTATTTTTTCTCTCAGAAAATTCCTTTCTACGCATCCATATAAGACAGTAAAATTCATTATTATTTTGGCTGTCTGAAATGTGCTTTTAGGAGATAATAGTGCTACTTGCTTTAAGTTAAACAATTGTATTTTTTTCTCCTTTTCTCTCCTCTTTCTTGTTCATTGCTTACTCTTCTGTTTGTACAATGTTCATTTATCCTGAGCAATATAACATTTTAGTTCTTCTAATAAATGCCTTCTTGTGAGGCAGTTCAGCTAAGAGGATGATATTAGACTGTGCTCTCAGGCAGTGCACCTTCACACGATCAATATGAATCTGAGGCTCTGTTCATTCCCTCTTTGCTTAAATTCCCTGCAAATGTGCAAGGGAAGCAGCAGAGGGTGTCATCAATCATGGGCTACTCTGACATAAGCTGAAACCTGACCAATGCTGAGATTTTTAATAAGGCATCCATTAAAACCCTCAAATAAATTGCAATTTGAAAACAGAATATAATACCAGCCAAGTTTTCCTCATCCATCTTGTGGCATGTCATGTAATGTAATTGTGTTGTTAATTTATCCAAGAACTTTCTCTGGGTATGGTTTCATTGGCATTGTTTAATTTCTCTGCAGACTATTTGTGTGTGTATGTAGGTGGGTGTACATGCATGTACTGTGCACATATGTGTATGTGTTTCCACTTTAGGGGTAGACTAATGGTAATGTTTAGTATGGCATTAGTAAGAGAAACAATCAAGGATTTGAGGTGTCTGACATTTTGTCGATGGCTCCTGAGCATTCTGATATTTCCTAAGGAGTTCTTGCCTGGAGCAGGCCCCCCCTTTCCATCCCTTCCCAGCTTGCCATTGGTTTATGCCCCTCAAGAGTGGGATCACTTAGAGTGCCTGTGGATCCCATCAATAAATATTGACGAAAGGGTTGAGGGACTATTTAAGATCGCAAAGCAATGGCAGTCAAAACAAGACAATGCTGATTTCTGTTCCTGTGCTCAGGAGGCATGCATGAAATCTTGACAAGGCTGAGAAAAGTGAGAAGTTGTAAATCAATAGGAGAGAATGAAAAAGTGTTTCTGTAAAATAATGTTAAAGCAATTACATTTAATTTTCTTTTTTTTTTTTTTTAAACGTAAGTGCTGGAAGGGAAGATACAGGCAGGAGCTCATATAGATTTCTTTGTCTCCCATGCATAAATCTAAAAGTAATGCTATTCCTCATGTATGGTTGCATCAGCAGTTTCTTCACCTTTATTTATTCTTCTGGGTTCTTCTTAATCCTTTATCTCTTTTTACTGTGAAAAAAACCACTAATAGGCATAATGTGAAATATGGCTGCCTTGCACATCCACTTTAAATTTGGTCTTCCATTCTAACTTTAATAGAAGTTAGGATTTTCTTTGTTTCAATCAAACAATTCCCATTTTGCAGTCAATAACTGCTGGAGGATGGGGAGGGGATTTCCTATTTTTTTTTCAATACAGTGACATTAAAACTAAGAATCGAATACAAATAATAACCTTACAAACTAAATAAACTAGGACAATTACTTTTGACTTCTATAGTTTGATTCTTTCTAGGACAATGCACCTCATTTCTAAAGAAATGCTCCTAAAGCTTTTTTTTTTTTTAACTTCTTTGTCTTCAGTTATATTGTAGACATGTATAGGGACTCTGTATACAGATATAATTAAAAGCCTGGCTTTCTGAGACATTGAACAGCCCAGTGAAAAGTAGTTTTGAAAGCTACAAAAACTGCAGGGATCAGTACTCATGATGAAGTGCAAGACAAGGTTACTAAGCACGGAATGGATATTCCAATCATTGTAATACCAGAATCTTAAATCTTTATGAAAGTGATTTTTGGGGAGGGAATCCTCCATTTTTTAATTATTCCAGCATCTGATTTCATTTTTTTACCTCAGAGTTCAGACATCGCAATGTAATGCATTTAAAAAGGAACATGAGGCAATATTGCTGCACCCTCTCACAAAGGCTTCTTTCTATGCTGACTTTCAAACAATGGAACAATAAATGTTACTAAGGCCCAGAGCATCAATTAATATTGGCTTCAGCCACAATGTCTCCCACAGACGGCATTTGGAAAGGTGTGAATATACCTGCAGAAAAATGCACGCACCTAATTATTCGCCATTTTTTAACATGATATTATTGTAAGTGTATGTTCAAATTACGCAAACACATTTTTTCCAGAAGACTCTATGCAGTTAATTTTATTACATGTAAAGCAGAGTTTTATTTCTTTATTTCTGTTTAATTAACCTTAAGATCAACACTGGAATTATATGAGGGATTTGGTGTGGTACTTGATCAGTTATGCAGTAAACATCCTTGAAATGCCCATTTTAATATCACAACGATGCTACCATAATCATACTGAAAATTATTTCTTCACTTATCTGTTTTAATGTTCAGTGTTTCCAGACTGCAAATATTACAGATGAGAAAAAATAACAGAGATCTATTTACAGAGACCTGTTTAGATGTGTAGGTATAAACCATTATTTTATAGAAAAATATATATAGGATTACTGAAATAATAATATACTCAGAATGCTGGATTCAATTCTGTCAGTCTATTTTAAGGAGAAGAAATGAATTTGAGTCTTAAAATGATATAAAAAAACATTCAATAGAAATGTGCTTGTTAAATAAAATTAAACAGAGTTTATGTGTCCATTCCACACACACTGGGTATGATTTTCACACTCCCTAAGGACACTATTCATCACTTTGCTAGTGTAAAGGGAGCATAAATCACATTTACACTTACTTCATGGCTGCTTTATACTGCCAGAGTCATTGAAAACGGTGCAAGTGTAAATGAAGCTTGAAATAAAAGGAAATGCAACAAAATTCTGTAAGCATAGGTTAAGCACAAAAGACACACTCATGTATTTCTGGTACTAAACTACAGTCATTGTTGAAATCAATTGAGTGATTATTTAGTTTCTTCCTTAGGAAACACAGGAACATTTAGAGGAATAGGGCTTTACTGTTAAGTCCACTGTGGCCTGTCCCATTTAACCCTGGGATGTTTTTAAAAGGGTTGATTTGTTTTACTTTTTGATTTCCTTTCTCTGAGCTCTTTCTTGAACTGATTTATAATTCTTGCATCTATTGCTGCCTTCAGCAATGTGTTCCATAATTCAGCTGCCCTTTGTGTAATTAAATTCTGCCTGAACTGCTTATAGGCTTATATTGCTTATAAGCTTTCTCCTTAATTTCAGTCTGTGATCTATTATTTCTGAGTTACTAAAATTGGACTGGATATACCAGGAACAACACAGTTCAACTACTAAAATACCTGTGTTTGAATTCAATCCAAATCTCAGATAGATGGGCAAGAATAATCTCTGTAAACCTACATTTGAATTGAGATTTTCATCCTTAGAATTTTCTAGCACTGGTATGTAACAGCTGAAATTTACGGAGATAAAATTTGTGACACTATAAGTACTTTATTGAAAATAAAATTTTCAACTATGGTCTGACCATATTTTCCATATTTTCTTAACTATTCCTTAGTCCAAAATTGGATATACCTGAATATTTAAATTTCCCATTTGTACTATTTATAATATGCAATTTATATGCTTTCCTACTGCTCTGACAGTTCTGTGTTTCTTAAAGGAACAGGCTTCTTTATCTTTCTCCTCCCTCCTTCATTTTGAAAACTGTTTCAGGAAAATATGCCAGTAAACCAACATGACCGCATGCAGTGATACTTTTGAGAAAACCTCAAGAGAAAACCATTTAAATTTCATAACATAAATCTGAGCTCTTGGCCAGCCTTCCCTTTGCAAGTTGCCTGTACAACTCTCATGCTAATTCTCCACCAAACCTTCAGTTTTATGAAAGCTATATATTATCTGTTTGGTTCTTTGCAGTCACATGAGAGTTGAAAAAGGAATATTAGCACCACTCATGTTTTATAGTAGGAGTCACAGCACTTGCTTGACCCCTTTTTCAGGTCCTATTGAATTTCCTATACAAAGGAAATGAAAATGTTTTATATTTAATACGTCAGCATATAACAAGAGGTTTAGTTATTACACATAGTGCTGCAATTTTCTGCCTTTTGTTTCAGCTGCCTGAACTAAAATTTCAAAGCTCAGTGTTTTGTGTTTGTTGTGGATTTCAGGGGATTTTTTTGGTTGTAAATTTGGTTTGGGTTTTTTTCTGATGTTAAGGTTTCAGACAGGAGGAGCAAGTTCATACATATGCAATTCACTCTGAGAAGGTAACACGAAAATCAGAGAATGCAAGCACTGTATCCTTCTTATGTTGTTTGACTCCAAACTTCACCTAAAATATAATGGAGATATATTTTCAGTGGGGTCTTGTTGTTGTGGAGGTATTCACAAATAGGTGAAATGATTAGTGTTAAATAATCTTGAATCAACTCACCCTCTTCCATCCACTCTGAGAAAAGTTTTAGCATTTGGTTAAGTCTTTCCTGTGAATCTTTTTTTTTTAATCCGTTGACCTGTATATCTCTTCTGGTTGCTACAAACATGAAAAAATGTCATCTCATAGTACCTAAATGACACCAGCTGTATAAAACAGGACTAAACTCTTCTTACTGTGGCAAGCAAATAAAACATACAACCCAGTAAGGAATCCAGAACTGATGCCATAAAGTCTCTGTCATGCTGTCATGACATAATTTAGATTGCTTAAATAAACTTATTGTGAAATAAAAATAAAGCAAATGTGAAATTTTAATTCTGGGAATTAAGCCTTTGGTTTCAATAGGTCAGGATTTCACTCAGAATATTTGAAAGGACAAATATTTGGACAGCCTACAATAGATAAAAGGTTCAAGGAGCTTTGGGCAGGATACAAAATGTATGTGAGTTGGGCTATATATCGATTATTCAAGCCAATGCATTTATGTACATTGCATTTATTTATCTCAGTTTTAACCAGAGATAATAAAAATTCATAGCCCAGGGTACTGCTTACAAAATATAAAATTCCAAACAACCTCCGATGGGAAATGGCTAGATTCCTGGCCCAAATATTACACTAGAGATGAAGGAAGGTAAGAATTTAGAAGAAGCTAAAGTACAGAACAATGCCAAATACATACTCAAGAAGACATGCAGGCAAAATGGTAAATGTAAAACAAAGTCTAGCTGAAAGAAACCTCACTGCCTTCTGGCAGATGCTATGAGTATTTGTAATAAAAAATGATGAAATAGAAGTCACATATCTTCAAGGATTATATTATGAGATTATAATAACAGAGAGACAACAAAACCAAGTTCGCAGCAGGAAAATATAAAACATCACAAAATAAAAGTAAGCAAAGAGAGGTTTTTGTTCTCCTTTTAAGGAAAGAGCAGCAGTATGACTAATAGCTTACATTCAGAACCCACATTTCCACAGTATCTGGAATCTTGGAATTAGGATTTTATTGCAAAACTTAGTATCTCTCTTCAGTATTATTTTTACTTATAAACATTGAAATATTCAAGGTTTTCTGTTTTCCAGAAAACCTGAATTATCTCTGCATTCTTTATTAGCTCCTTCTCAGGTTCCTTTGCCAGTCACTGGTCTGTTCTTGAATCCTGCATTGCCTGATATCAACACAGATGAATCCCTAAATTGTTTAACTGAGGAAGACCTACAGCCATGATAATCTCATTGGCTATGGGATCACAGACCACATCACTAGGGTTACCTATGTGAATTTTTCAAACATATCAATCATCAAATTAATTGAATCCTTATCTACACTCTCATCAGTATCTAATCCTTACCTATACACTTGCTCACATGTTAACTAGCTGCAAACAATAGGTGCTCATAACCACACTCCTGGCCTCACCCACTCCAAGACCACCTTTCTCTGAAGGAGGCAAGAAAAGGAGTGGAATGATTTTTTATCTTTTTGTGTTATGTGTGGAGTGTTGCCCCCCCTATAATTAATTGGAATTTGTGGAGATCTGTGCGGTTAGACTCGATGACCCTGTGGGTCTTTTCCAACCTAGTGATTCTGTCCATTTGACGCATAAAATGCTTATGTAACAGTCATACTAAAAAGGAGAGATATCCAGGACTTGTGAACAGAGCAGATGAGGAAGGTAATACTAAGCAGAGATTCATTTTATGAACCAATCAAATGTTGGTGACACTTGGGAATGTGTTTTCTAGTTGATAATATAATAAAAGTTTGAAGCCAGTTGTTTGGGGAGATTGGATTCTGTGGGATTTTTTTTTCAGACACATTTGAGAGAAATATGAAAGCATTAAAAAAAAACTGGTTTGTTTTTTTTCTTCCTCTATCTCTTAGGGTAAGGAACTGCTACCAAAAAGAAGGCTTTTGGCAGTCAACATTATTCCTAATAAGTTCATAAATTTCCAGTATATTGAAAGAGGGTTTTTTTTTATTATCTTTTAATGTTTGAAAGTTTGACTAGATCTTTTTTTCTCAATCCTTGGTAGACAAAATGCATAGATGATATAGATATTGAAGAATAGTCCAGCAAGGATGGCAGACTTCACCTTTCTGCCTGTGATATCTTATGTAAACAAAAACAATCCACTGATGACGATTTCCAGGCTCATGAACATTGAATTGAGGAACCTACTCCCAATATATGTTATTGAGATTATTGAAGGGCAAAAAGTGAGGCATAAATAATCTAAGCCTCAAAAGATCAGGAAGGGTGGAAACAATTGAAATTTTAGGAAGTAAGAAGGAATTAAACATTTTAGGGGAAGCTGAGGTGATGAAGCAGTGGAATATCCTCCTAATCTTTCTCTCATTTGTGGTGACTAAGCAGTCTATGCAGACCAGTCATCTATTCTTTTTTACTGGCAGGAAAGATAAAAATGTGTCCAGTACAGCAGGGTAGCTTTTATTTGGTATCTACTGGCAGTTCTATAGCAGGGACTTTTCTGTGGCAGGGCCTGATCTGCAGCACACAAATTGGATCAAAATACATGATAAACTATAAATAAACTATGAATGTGTGTCGTATATTTTTCTATGCACTGTATATTCTTGTACAACAATGGGTATAATTGTAAGATAAAGATGACACACACTAGTAGGAAGGACACATTCTCTGGTCTTAATGTTCTGTTTACTTCAGAACAGAAACAAAAATGAACATAAGTCAGAATGTGAATATGTGGACAGTACAGAAACTTAAGTCCATTGGAGCTGGAATAAGTCTGATTTTCAGGCCTGAGGGTTTTTTTGGTGTTTGTTTTTTTTTTTTAATCTGCAGCAAACCTGAATTCTGATGTTACATAGTGATTACTGTCACCTACTCTTTCCTTACACCTTTCAATAAAGAGCCCATCTGCAGTGCCTGCTTAAGATCTTCAAGAAGGTGAGTGCAGCTGGCTGACTAGGGAATGTCTAAAGTCCTGAATACCTTGTACTTCCTTCTTGGTCAACAATATTCAGTGTTGTTGCTGGTGTATAGGAAATTGAAAATTGATTATTTACAGTGATTTTAATCAAAAGGCACATTTTGATCTGATGTAAGTTCTCATCTAAACCAATATATTTTATATGACACGCAGTAATTTCTGCATTAAATCTAATAATTCTTTTGAAATTTTTAGGAAAATATTCAACCTTGACACAAAAGCTGCACAGCTTTATGTGCCTCACTGATAATGCACCTTAGTAAGGTATTCACTGTTATTACTGGAGATTTATTTTGCTTTAAAAATCCCTGTATCTGTTGATATAATCCTGGTAAAGATTAGTTTTTATGAAGTTATCATTATATAAAACATATATATACAATATATCAGTGGCTTTTAATTGTTAAATCCATAAAATAGCAGAAAATCAGGTATATAGCTTGCTTTCCGGTTTACATAAGTAAATGGATAGAAAGGAGGTACCTATCTACTAAATACTGATATAAACTTTAAATTCTGGGACTTCAAAATATAATTTAGACACTACATTCAAAATAATTCAGTGACTCTGATGATATCAAACCTACAGAGGAAACATAAATGTTTTGTCTAACATAACAGAGTCAATCTGGAGACATGTTGAGGAAAAATTGTATTTCTGGAAATACAATTGCACTTAATAGATACCACAAAACTTGTGAGAGCCAGCTTTTAATCTGATAATTTTATTAATAGAAAAGTTTAAGATAGGAACTCCATTTCTAATGGAAAACACTCTAGTTGATTGAAATTTCTAAAGTAATTTCAAGCAACAAGGAGGAGTCCTTTAGTGTTATAGTGTTCAGTTCTGGACTACTCACCACAACAAGGATGTTGAGGTTCTGGAGTGAGACCAGAGAAGAGTGACAAAGTTAGTGAAGGGGCTGGAGAACAGGCCTTATGAGGAACAGCTGAGAGAGCTGGGGTTGTTTAGCCTGGAGAAGAGGAGGCTGAGAGGAGACCTCATTGCTCTCTATAACTACCTGAGAGGAGGTTGTAGACAGGAGGGAGCTGGCCTCTTCTCCCAAGTGACAGGACAAGAGGGAATGGCCTCAAGCTCCACCAGGGGAGGTTCAGGCTAGACATCAGGAAAAAATTTTTCACTGGAACAGGCTGCCCAGGGAGATGGTTGATTCAACTTCCCTGGAGGTTTTTAAGGCATGGGTGGATGAGGTGCTAAGGGTCATGGTTGAGTGTTTTATAGGAATGGTTGGACTCAATGGTTGGACAGGCGCACACGCTCCCAGGTGAAAAACTGCTTGGATGGCCAGGCCCAAAGAATGGTCATAAATGGAGTTAACTTGAGCTGGAGGCTGGTCACATGTGATGTTCCCCAGGGCTCAGCGCTGGGTCCAGCCATGTTCAATGTCTTTATCAATGACCTGGATGAAGGCATCAAGTGCACCCTTAGCAAGTTTGCAGACGACACTAAGCTGGGTGGAAGTGTGGATCTGCTGGAGGGTAGGGAGGTCCTGCAAAGGGATCTAAACAGGCTGGACTGCTGGGCAGAGTCCAATGGCATGAGGTTTAACAAGGCCAAATACCGGGTCCTGCACTTGGAGCACAACAACCCTATGCAGTGCTACAGACTGGGAGAAGTCTGTCTAGAAAGCTGCCTGGAGGAGAGGAACCTGGGGCTGTTGGTTGGCAGCCAATGGAACATGAGCCAGCAGTTTGCCTAGGTGGCCAAGAAGGCCAATGGCATCCTGGCTTGTATCAGAAACGGTGTGACCAGCAGGTCGAGGGAGGTTATTCTCCCTCTGTACTCAGCACTGGTGAGGCCGCACTTCAAATACTGTGTGCAGTTCTGGGCCCCTCACCACAAGAAGGATATTGAGGCTCTGGAGCATGTCCAGAGAATAGTGATAATGCTGGTGAAGGGGCTGGAGAACAAGTCTTACGAGGAGCAGCTGGGGTTGTTTAGCCTGGAGAAGAGGAGGCTGAGAGGAGACCTCATTGCTCTCTACAACTACCTGAAAGGAGGCTGTGGAGAGGAGGGAGCTGGCTTCTTCTCCCAAGTGACAGGGGGCAGAACCAGAGGCAATGGCCTCAAGCTCCACCAGGGGAGATTTAGGCTTGACATTAGAAAAAAATTTTTCACAGAAAGGGTCTTTGGGCACTGGAACAGTCACCATCCCTAGACATATTTAAGAGACGGGTAAACGAGCTGCTCAGGGACATGGTTTGGTGGTTACAGGAATGGTTGGACTCAATGCTCCTGGAGGTCTTTGCTGACTTAGTGATTTTGTGATTCTGAGTACCTTTCCCATTGATGTGGATTTGGTGTAGGTGTATAAATATTTTTTTGCTTGAATGATTGAATGATGCTTTTTTAATTTTGCCACTGTCCATAAGCAATCTTTTAAAAAGTTAGGTTTTTTTCTTTGCACAGTTCATAGAACTGACAGAGTAAAACCACAACTATATTCAAAGACTTGTGCTATTTTAAGAAGTGATTAATATCCTTCCAGTATGTTGCTCAGCCCTACTGAGAAAAGTAAATGACAGTGTCATGAAAACACAATTAAGTGAAAACTTAACTCCTCTCTGTGAAGGATGTAAGATTTACTTCCCTGGATTTATTAAATCTTTTGCATTTAGAAAGGTACATTATAAGTCTGGTTTATTTTCTCTTACTTACCAGGCTATTTTTGAATATATAACACAGAGAACAGGTTATGATATTTTAGTGGGGATAATTTTCAGTGTCACAGGATATCTACATCCAATGATAAGTAATTAAATATATAAGTGAAAAGTGAAATTCTTGATTTGTGAAACACTGTTTCTGGGTTCAATATAATTCAAGTAAAACAAGTCTATTCTTTAATTTTAAATTTATTTTGTTCATAAGATGTTATATATATTTAACTCCAAGTTTCTTGGCATTTTCTAATAATATCGCCTACTATCAGTCAGGATCAGAATTAACCATTGTGAAAATCTCTATTTCCTTTGTGAAACAATTACAATATTTCCTCATTCAAACCACAACTGATTAGTTAAATGACAGATTTTAAAGAGGAATATAAATCTGCTCTTAGGTTTATGTCTTGGAGACAATATTACATTGTTAGATAAACTGTTTCAATATTTTACAATATATTTCGTTAAAAAATAGTGCATTGCATAGAATTTGCACTGCAAAAGAATGTTTTCCTTCCTATTTTAACAGAAAACTATAGTTTATGAGATGTACTGAAAGATATAGAGTTCTAGCTCACAACCACTGGGCTAGAAAACACTCAGCTTAATGAGATGCCAATATGGTATGAAGCATCTTTACAAATTCAAACTGAAATATTTGTTGAATACTATGCCTTTCTTTTTCTGAGTTGTATTAATTCGTTGTATCAGCTTAATTGTTAATATATAACTTTCAGAGATCAAAAGACCTACCTTAGGTCTAATTAGGAAGAAAAAGTTACATATCTGCATAGTTCATATCTTGGTGAGGAAAAATTCAAAAAGTGATGTGAAAGGCCTTTTCAGTTTTCAGTGCTACCCTGGTAATTCCAAAATGGATTAACTTTGCTCAAAAGTGAGTTTTTATTTATAGTAAACATAGATAGAATATAGTTCTCTGACCATTCTAAATTATCATTAACTTCCTTGAGTTTTATTTAAGTAATTTCACAATCATTCTTATCTCATTTAGGCACAAGTGAAACAATCAAACTTTGAGTCCTTTTGAACTTTCTTTATTAGTTGCTGATCTTTTTCTCCCATCATAGATCTACCACATCAGCATAATACTTACCTGCTAAGACCAGACTGGATGGATGTAATAGAAAATTGAACACAAGAGCTCTTCTACTGTTTTACTACTCTAGCTTCTACTGTTTTACTCTTCTAGCTGACCTCTTTCCCTAAAAGTGAGGACCTTTGAAAGACCATTATTTATCAACAGAGGCAAATGACATTTGAAGAAGAAAACCTCAAAATTAAAACCTTGGAGACAGCTACTTGGCTTACTATAAGTAGCTGTTATTAGTAGCTGTTGAAACTGTTTATGGTTTTCCTTCCACAAGAAATCCATGAGTTACGCAGAGCTCTAAAAGTGACTTATGCTTTTCTTACTGTCTAAAAAGGTGCTGAAAAGGGGACAGTGAGAAAACAAACCCACACATTCTGTATGTGGAGTGTCTTTTCTACTAATAATATTTATTTATTTATTTATTTGTTTATTTATTTATTTATTTATGGCATTCTACACTTGTCAAATAATTTATTTATCACAATGTATTTAGATGCCAAGTTGACATGTGAGATCAATACATGTAAAAGAAATCTTGAACAGTCTTACAGAGAAGATAATGATAACATCCATTCTGCAAGATGACATTCAAAACTCTTATTTGTGAAATGATGGAGATGATTAAGCTTGTGTTTCTGTGTTCAGTATAATTATAAGGCAGGCTTTCCAATCTTAACATCACACTCTTATCATGTAAACCAAAACAACAATTCTAAAACAAATCAAAAGGCTTGATAGAAAACTTGTGTATGAGAAACTCAAAAGTTTGCCCTTAAAACGTGACTATAATCATGCACTGAGCCACTGCTGCATGCATTTTCCTACTACATGTGTTCATTACTGTCTGTAGTATTGAAGTCCTACAGAGCATTAGATAAGGGGAAAAAGACAGTCCTTGTCCCAGAGGATTTACAAATTGCTTGTAAAATGCAGCAGATTGTGTGCACACAGCCCAGAAGAACAGAATGACAGATACTTCCAGTTCTCATAAACTGTGTCCTAAACAGCAATTTAATGATCATAAACTCAGAAGTTGCCATAGGACTAATGTTCAGATTTATATCTACCGCACGTAAGAGTTGTTTTAATTTTTTTTTTCAAGTTAAGTTTTCAAAAGGAGTTGACATTCATTCAAAAGCAATTGCATCCCAATTAGTACCTATTATGCCTTAAAAAAAGTGTTCATTTTAAGTGATGTAGGAAGCAAATAAATAAAAAAGTAAATAAACTAATTAATTCACTCATTAATTAATAGATACAATTGTCAAGTATAGGTCATGCAAATAAAACTAATGAGTTTTACAAACTTTGGGGGAAATATTTTCTTTAAAAAATTGCCATAGAAACACAGAAGCACCGAATCACCAAGTTGGAAGAGACCCACTGGATCATCGAGTCCAACCGTTCCTAACAAACACTAACCCATGTCCCTCAGCACCTCATCCACCCGCATCTTAAACCCCTTCAGGGAAGGCGAGTCAACCTCCTCCCTGGGCAGCCTCTGACACTGCCCAATGACCCTTTCTGGGAAATTTTTTTCCTGATATCCAGCCTAAATCTCCCCTGGAGGAGCTTGAGGCCATTCCCTCTCGTCCCGTCCCCTGTCCCTTGGGAGAAGAGCCCAGCTCCCTCCTCTCCACAACCTCCCCTCACGTAGTCGCAGAGAGCAACGAGGTCTCCCCTCAGCCTCCTCTTCTCCAGGAAAAACACCCCCAGCTCTCTCAGCCGCTCCTCATCAGGTCTGTTCTCCAGCCTCTTCATCAGCTTCGTTGCTCTTCCCTGGACTCGTTCCAGAGCCTCAACATCCTTGTTGTGGTGAGGAATCCTGCCCCAGGATTCGAGGAGAGGTCTCACCAGTGCCGAGTACAGAGGGAGAATAACCTCCCTGGCCCTGCTGGTCACACCGTGTCTGATCCAAGCCAAGATGCCATTGGCCTTCTTGGCCACCTGGGCCACTGCTGGCTCATGGTTGGTTGGCAGAAGGACCTTGAGAGGCTGGAGCATGTCCAGAGAAGGGAACGGGGCCTGGGAAGGGGCTGGAGAACAGGGGCTGTGGGAGCAGCTGAGAGACCTGGGGGGGCTGTCATCCTGGAGGAGGCTGAGGGGAGACCTCACGGCTCCCCGCATCTCCCAAAAGGAGGTTGTGGGGAGGTAGGCACTGGGCTCTGCTCCCAGGTGACGGGACGAGAGGGAACGGCCCCAGTCACATCAGGGGAGGTGCAGACGGGACACTATAAATGAAAAGTATAACTAAATAAACCTAGATGTGAGCTAGAATAAGATATGATGCAATTTCATTCAATTCCCACATTAAAAACTGCAAGAGAATCTCCAATTACATTGAGAAGATATTTGTAAAAATCCTGAAACTTATGGTCTAATACATCTAGACATTTCCTTTCAGGCTTCCAAATTGATTGAGCTCAGGGAAATGCAGTACAGTTAGCATTCAACTTTAATTGCAATGAGGTGACAACATACTGGGTAGTGAGTTGTTTATGAGTTGTAGATGTGTTTACAGTGAGTTGACAATGTGTTGGATAAAGTGTTCTTCTAAAGTTGTAGATCTATTTACAGTGAGCAGTGGGGGATGTTCATTAGTTGTCAATTTGTTTGTTTACATTGTTTTCGATTTGCAATTGCTATGAAACAAATCATAGGCTGATGAAGGATGATTGTTTGTGTGCTTTAATGATTTACTGTAGGAGCTTGTCTGAAAAAGTACTTAACTCTGCTTCATCTGTCAGTTCCTCCTGCAAATCTCCCAGTCACAATAGTTTTATTAGCACAGCATGGGCCATTTATAGAACATTGCGCATCTAAAAAATCTCAGTGCTTTCTTATTCAGTCTGTTATATTTTGACCAGCTGAGCTGAATAGAATTCCTTCTGCTGTGTACAAGTTTATATTTTTTAGTATGCTCTAAGATGTACACTTAAAGCTCTGTCCCTCAAAATTCTTTCCCTGCTACCTCAATAATGTTGAATGCTTAAATTTATACTGTTGTCTATTATTTCTTACTGCAGCTAACATCTCAAAAACAATTTTAAAAAATAAAAATTCTACTATCAGGTTATGCTGTGTTATATGACATGATGAAAACCAAATATACACTGGAGGATATTGATTTCTTTGGTTACAGAAAATATTTTGACATTTTTCAGCAATTTGGTAAGATATCCATTTTAACATACTTTGTTACTTTAGTCACTGTATGTTTAATTTTGTTGAAAACAGGCACAAAAAGAAACTTTTCATTGTTTTGTTCCCGTGTTAGTTTTTTCCCAGGTACGTTCCTGTGGCCCAGAACAAGCATGTTTCACATGTTTTCTCCTTGTTATTTTCAAAGAACATTGATGTTACACACTCCCCCTTTTGTCATCCCTGCGTGTGCTTCACCATGCCCAATGGCATTTCCTGAAAAAAAAAAAGTTATCATCTTGCAACAATTAGGATGGGATATTTTTGAAAGCAAGTTTCAGTTTTTCAGCTAAACTGGAAGCACCACTGACTCTTAAGGGAAACCAAACAAGTTTCTAGCTCTGGATTCACAGAGAAAATAAGAACTGAGCAAACTAAAAATGTACTAACCTTGATTTTAGCCATCATCTCATGACAGTATTGGCAAATTTTCCTATCAGAATGAATCTGTGTTGGCAAGATCTCAGAGGAAAATATGCACTCTTTCAGTTGCAAAGAGTAGCTTTATTTATTTGCACTGGAAATATGCACCACAACAGTTACCCTAAAAGCAAAATACAATATTGATGTAGCCCAATAAGATAGCATCCAGAACTTCCAGAACATTTT
This sequence comes from Piaya cayana, assembly GCA_013389865.1. Taxonomy (NCBI): domain Eukaryota; kingdom Metazoa; phylum Chordata; class Aves; order Cuculiformes; family Coccyzidae; genus Piaya; species Piaya cayana. The sequence continues at coordinate 4,632 of WAAB01012090.1, read as the reverse complement.
GTGTGTTTCTTTGTGAAATTACCAAAATTTGTGGTTGTGAAAATATACTTCACTGACACATCAGCACTAACTCTGTACATTGGAAAAGGGATGGTGAGCTTCATGTGTCTCATGTCACATCCTGTACCAGAGACAGGACAGTGGTGTGGAGGAGATTGGGAGGAGCCTTAGTTCTATACAGCAAGCTCTATGCAGTAAGCATGGAGTTTGAAAATGCTGGCAGAGGTGGGAGGAAGTATGTGAAGGTCAAAGACAGGGACTAATGGAATAATGAAACTGGTCTTAACCTCAGCCTTTCCCCATCTTGAAAAGCTATGCCTGCTTTTCCAGCTACACAAATTTTGTGCCAGTAAATACGAAGTGTGGACACAAACACAAACCAATAAAGTTAATGGAAGTTTTATGACTCATTTTTTTCTGGCAGCAATAGGTCTAGATGGTGCCAGATTTACCTTCCACTCTCAGAGTTTGGTTTTTTAGTATTAAATGTGTCAAAACAGGTATGTTGAGTTCAATGTTTCAGATTCATTAGTACACTTTCTGTGGCACAGTAAAATTTCTTATATTTTCAATTACTTTTATGTGATGAGGTATTAACTCTAATTACAGCAATTGGAAATTGTTACTACCAAATCAACTGAAAAGGCTGCAAAACTTTGTTCAGTACTATTTTCTCCCACTGGGAAGTATTTTAACATATAGGCTATTGCTTTTCATATTAGGAAATAAAAAAAAACAAACAGGGAAATAAAGCAGATTTGTATGATAGACAATTAGGGGTCAAATTTCTAAAGTATAATGGGAGACACTCATAGAAACCCCATTAACAAATAAACAAGGCTGTGGGTATGCATGTTCTCACACTGCTTTTGAAAATATACCCCAGAATGAATAATTTTCATATGTACAGTAAGTTCACAGCTGATGCTCTGTTGTCCACTGAGCCATCATTGTCCTCAGCTGGGAAATCAGCTATGCACAGTTTTCTCCATCAAGTTAGTTAGAGCTTTTATTTACTAACATGTAACACCAGAAAACTTTGAAAGGAATTTTAGTGATATTTGCAGATTGCTTGAGTCTAAAACTCCTAGCAGCAAAGAATAGAGAAAAGGTAATAGAAAGACTGCTGTTCATGTCATTTTCATAGCTTCTTACATATTCAAGTTCCAAAAGGATTTCTTTCACAGAAGCTCATGCTCATCTAACCAGACACTTTGTAAGTAAAAATGCATGAAATTTAAACCAGCTTTTCATATGGACCTTTTTTTTATGGCTGAGTGTTTTAGCAATCCAGCAGCAGTAGACATCTATAAATGTATAATGTGATGGATTAGATTGTAATGCAGTCTGGATGCATATGGAGGTCTTGTTTGCCCTTCAGTGTAAATCCATTTTAATGTCAAAAAGAATCTGTTGGAATTAATAGTGCATTGTCCAGGCAATAAGTAAAACATTACAGTAGTTTTTCCTTTGAAAAAGAATCCAATCTTGCTCATAATTATACCAATTATGACAACGGATAAAGATACTTCTAATAAGTAAAAACTAAGAAAATAAATATATTGGTGTATTGGTTAGGTTTCAATTCCTGGTTTGAACCTAATGTTAAAATAGGAATTTTACAGAATTTGTTAAAAAAGCTTTACTCTCTTCATGATTTGTCAAAGCACATTGTAAAAGCAGCAACAAATTTACACTTCACACAGATAAGCATGGGTTTGGGGATTGTCAACCTGGGGAACTTGGGAAAGTTAAACAGAAATAGCTGAAAGGTGTGAATGTAAAGCATGCTGTGTAAAGTGCTTTACAGTTCTGTGTGAATATGGTCACTGGAAATCAAAATGGTTTTGTACATTTTCAGCAATAAGATCACTGTTTCTTTGCAGGGTTCAAAGGCACTTAAAACTGGTTTACGTTTACATGCTTAGGCAACTCAGTTTAGCTTTTCTGAAAATCTTCTGGTAAGTATGTCCTAGTTTAAATATTACACTAGAAATAATTTCACAGAACAACCCCTCCCCCCCCATTGGCTTCACTTTTATGCTACCTATATATACTATACCTATAATACTATTCATATGTTTAAAATGAGGAACATACTGTGCTAGATTTCAATAAGTCTAAGAATAGCTTAGTGGAACACTCAAGATAAAAAGGAATAGGCTGTTAAATATAAGAGAATATACTAAAATAGTGCTTCAAATAAACATAATGTATTAAGGGTGCCCCATCTTCATGGATTTTCAAGTAAGCCACTGATGCTGAAATGGTTCCCATGGAGCATATTAGACCCGAAAGTACCTATTTGTTCGTTAAACTCAGGAGAGAATTTCCACAACATCCTGTTCAGTAGAATCCCTTCCATTTTTGAGATATCATTCTCAAAATGATTTTACTTACATTGCTTGATTTAAAATAGTACTAGTATTTTGTTGTAATATTTCTTAGCAAAGGAGATGTGTTCTTCATTTTTGTGATAAATCCCCCTTTCTTGATAGTAAGGAGGATCTCTTCAGTAGCCCTCAGTGCTAAAACAACAAACATATACAAATATCTCTTCTGACCTTTTTAAACTAGGACCATGCACATGTTTATGAGGATTTCTAATGACTTACATCACTGGGAAAATACTTGGGAAAATGATTTCTCTGCCAGGATGTGCTGGGTAAAAGAGTGCACGAGTTCCACAGTGATGTGCTAGAAAGTGGTCTCCCTTTGTGATGTCTCCAGTGAAAAACAGTGCACAAGGACGTCTCAGAAAAGATTGACTATTGCTGGTCTTAAACATTTTGCAAACAAATGTTTCTGCCCTGTGTAACCCCCCCAAAGGGTTAAGTGTTTTAAAGGGTTAAGATATTTTAAAATATAAAAATTCCCTCAGTTTTTCAGTATTCTGGGTTTAGTTTCAAAGTTTGTGCCATGATGTTAAAACTGCTTCAAAAGCAGAAAACACCAGGTGGGGTCTCAGGAGAGTGAAGTAGAGTGGCAGAATCACCTCCCTTGACCTTCTTGGCCTTCAGTTTGACCAGCAAGTCTTGACTTGGCCACGATTGTCTTTTCCCTTCCCTGCTAGATTTCCTACATTTAGGGACTGAGTAAATCATCCTTAAATATTTGCCAGGTCTGTCCTCCTCTCTCATCCCTGAGGACTGTTTCCCAGGGATTCCTACTGACTAACTCCTTGAAGAGCTGGAATTTTGGTTTCCTAAAACTTAGGGTCCTGACTATATTCCTCACCTGTCCTGCACCCCTCAGGATCTTGAGTTCCACCAATGAGTGATCACTGCAGCCCAGACTGCTTCCAATCTTGATGTCACTGTTAAGCTCACTCGCATTGGTGACCATCAGGTCCATTATTGCATCCGCTTGTGTAGGGTATCTATTGACTGGGTTAAGGAATTATCTTTGATGAACTCTGTGAGTCTCCTGGATTGTCTACAGCTTGCACTGCTACTTTTCTAGCATATATTGAAGTGGCTGAAGTACTCCAGCAGGATGAGAGCTTGAGAGCATGAAGCCTTCTGTAGATGGAGGAAGAAGGCATCATCAGCAGGCTCCCCTTCATCCAGTGGCCTGTTGTATACATCAACCACAAAGTTCTTTTTGCTGTCTCAGTCTTTTATTCTCACCTATAACATTTCAACCTGTTTGTGGCTTTCTTCAGGGGCAGCTCTTCCCAGTCTATCCACTTTCTGATATAGAGAGCAATGCCTCCACCACTCCTTCTAGGTCTGTCTCTTCTGAACAGCCTATAGCCATCAATAGCCACCAATAACCACAATCCAGTAACGGGATTTGTCCCACCAAGTTTCTATAACATCATTCAGGTCATAGCTTTCTAGCAGCATGGTAGGTTCTAATTCCTCCTGTTTGCTACCCAAGCTGTGCGTGTTTATCTAGAGGCACTGCCATTTGTGCTGTTGGCCTTATCATCTTCTGTAGGAACAGCCCTTAAGGTGTTCCATGGAAGTTTCCTTGTTGGTTCCTACTACCTCAAGAGCTCCCCTGTCATCTCCACAAGACTTCAGCTCTGCTGCAGCAAGCCCCAGCATGCCCTGGGTCAACAGGTGAATGGTCCATACTAGCATCCTCTCCCTCTAATGATAATGTGNCAGCCTATAGCCATCAATAGCCACCAATAACCACAATCCAGTAACGGGATTTGTCCCACCAAGTTTCTATAACATCATTCAGGTCATAGCTTTCTAGCAGCATGGTAGGTTCTAATTCCTCCTGTTTGCTACCCAAGCTGTGCGTGTTTATCTAGAGGCACTGCCATTTGTGCTGTTGGCCTTATCATCTTCTGTAGGAACAGCCCTTAAGGTGTTCCATGGAAGTTTCCTTGTTGGTTCCTACTACCTCAAGAGCTCCCCTGTCATCTCCACAAGACTTCAGCTCTGCTGCAGCAAGCCCCAGCATGCCCTGGGTCAACAGGTGAATGGTCCATACTAGCATCCTCTCCCTCTAATGATAATGTGTCCTGCAGCTTGTTGTAGGCAAGCCTGATATTACCCTCCTCCTGCTTCACAAGTTATATTGAAGCTGCTTGTCAGGTATTATTGTGAGTGCCAAGAAGAAATTTTTCTCTTTTCTAACTGGGTAACACATCTGTGGACTTCAGTAAATCCTTTG
>WAAB01012089.1:46614-57097 GCA_013389865.1 Piaya cayana | reverse complement strand
CATCCCATTGGACTCCGCCCAGCTCTCCAGATCCAAAACCAGGGCTCGTCCGGGATTTGAACCCGGGACCTCTCGCACCCTAAGCGAGAATCATACCCCTAGACCAACGAGCCGTGATGAGTGTAAGATTTAAGAGGTGATCTCTGCAGGATTCGGCATTCCTTCCTGTCACACATAGTTCATTAACTGAGGCAATACGTACTGTGACAATCACCTTTCCATGTTAGTTTCTTTGCCATTTTATTATTTAAACATGAACAATGAGTGCACTGATTGCTCAGTCCAGAGGAAAAGTAGATTTTATTATCAAGAGTTTTCAAGAAAAGCTTCAGTTTTTGCTGCAAACCTGAAGCGACAGTCATGTATTCACATCTGCACAGTGCAGAGCAGGACAGTCACAGCAGCCCCCAATTATGTGCCTCTATTGTCTGGCTGCCGAGGATTCTGATCTGCACATTGAGCTCCCAGCCGAGAGCTCGGGATGATGTTCCCGGCTCAGGCTCCTCGTCAGCTGCTGCCTTTGGGCAGCTCCCTTTGATCAGCTGCAGGACTCTGGCAAGCATTCTTCTCTCTTTTGCTTGCTTAGAAGTTTAAATATGTTCAAAGAGAGACTGTCATTTAGGATAAATGGATTGATGAGCTTTGAATTTTTACTGCTGAACGAGTCCGAGAAAGTCCCAGCAAAACACTGGTAGAGAGCTGGGATCTCAGTGCAGCAGCTGGAGATGAACTGAGGAAAAACCACAGGTTCCTCAGCAACTCTGGGCTAAGATACTGAGATCAAACCTTTCTGAACTGGCTTGTTTTAGAGTAGGTACAACTGTGTTAGTGATAGCATTCCCTTTTTTTTTTTTTTTTGCTGTGGCAACGTGAGAATAGGAATAATAAAACCTGACTGCATTAGTAGTTTTTTTAAATAAAAAAGGCAGATTTTATATATCTACAAATATGTCCCTTGTAGAATTCCATTTCACGTCTACTTCTCAAGCCAAGAGGGTCCCTTGGCAGCAGCAAAAACCTCTTCTCTTATTTCTAATGGTAAACGCCCAGCTCCTTTCTGGAGGAAAGTAAGAGACCAAACTCTGCTCTAGTCATGAGAACTGGAGCATTAATGGGATGAAGAGCCACACAAGTGCAGTCACACATCATGTTTTCCCTATGGAACCAGGAGAAGGCTTTTAACTTGGTAAAGGACCAATTCTCTCCCCTCACTGTTGGTGTCAATTTTGTCACGGGCTCTAGTCAGTGTTTGACCTGGGCAGACTCATTAATAAGTTCAGTTGCCTTTTGTTCTTACCGTAATCTCTCCACTTCTGCATCGTCTACAAGAAAATCTCTTTTTTGTACCAGCCTGTGGATCTTCTGAATCAGTTCGTCCTCTCGTTGTTTCTCCATCTTTGTTTTTTCTTTTTCTGGTCAAAAACAGAGAGAAAAAAAAAAAAGACTATTCCTTTGGGTCTAGGGAGGAGGCCAGGGGTGGACACTGCAGATGTCTAAGAATGAATTGCTGATTGATGTCAATGGCTCTTCACACCTCAGTCAGGTGAAAGAGGAAGGATGTGCCTGTTATTTAAACTCAAATGCTGGGGATTACAGAACTGTACTTTAACATTATAAACCAAATGCATTTAAGACGCTAATCTTCAAACCTAGCAAGTGGAGCAGAGATGAGAAAGCCAGAGGCAAATCCCAACCCACACAGTTCCTCAAGAAGGTGAAAATTCTGATTAGGTGAGAAGGCACTTCACGTTAAATCAAGAATTTAGGTTTTGAGCAGTAGCCCTGAATTTACAGAACCATAAAATTATGCAGTAAGAGCTGAGAAGGGCAGGCTGCCTGCGGCCTGATGCATCTGAGCTGTGTTGCCTGCCAATTGAACTAGTAAGATGTTTTAAACAGCTGAATAAATCAGACATTTGAAAGTAAGTGTTTAATACAGCTTAATTTTGGATTGTGGGCTTCAGCAGGCTCACTGCTGGGAAATGCTGCAAGAAATTCATACCTTACCTAGATAAAAGTACCTTGAATGTATTTCTGAGGCAATGAAATTCCTTAAGTCTCAATCTCAGAAAGTCAAATTTTAAATTGTCGTCTGCCACCGGCAGAGGAACTAGTTTGCAATGTACCATAAGGCTGTTCTGCCTGAGAAGTGTTTTCTGTGGTTCCTCTTATAGAAATGATAAGGGAAGGTGGTTATGACTGCCTGGAAAATGTCAAGAGTTCTGCATTGTTGCCTATGGAGAACTCCTGTGGTTAATGCTGAATTTGTGGCACAGAAAGGAGAATGCTCGCAGGTCGCTGCTTTTTTCTTGCTTTGCTTCTTGTGCCTATGGAGCAAAGCAAATCCTCCTCTCGCTACTGAAGGCAGAAGCCACTTGATTTCCTTTCAATGTCTCCTCTTCCCAGACTGAGATGTGCTCTCCTCTAGGATGTCCTTCAGGAAACTGCCTGCCGGACAGCTGGACCCTAAGTCGTAGCACAGAACTGCAAAGCCCACACTGAAAGACCAATCACGCAGCTACTAAAACGTGCTAAACCTTGTCTGCTAGGACTGAAGAGCAGGTCACACTGTACCAATCTGTATATTACAGGGAAATTATGGTAAAGATGTTATGCATGAACCTGCTTCTGGAGCTTTTCTACGTTAGGTGTGTGCTGTGTGAACGCCTGCGGCCCCTTTGTCTCTGCTGAGACAGGAATGTTCTTGTTGTGAGTTTGCCTAAAGGTGGTGCTGCTGGAACTGGGAATAGGTAACACAGATTTGCAAAGTGCTAAGGAGAAACCACCGACTGCATCTCTCTTTAAGACTTTGTGACTGGAAAGCAGTTTATAAAGGTCTTTGGTTTGGGTTTTTTCCTAAAAAAAAACACCACCAAAAAAAGAAAACTGGCCAGCCCTGACTGTGAGCTAAAAGTATGGGTAGGAAAGCTGCAGCAGAGGCGAGATAAGGTGAATCACTCACTGGTTATTCTCTAGGAGTCATAATCCTTTCCAACACCATTTAAACCAAAACCGCACCAGTAGGGTTATTAGAAATTTAAAATGTTACCACTAAGTATAAAGAAAGAAAAAGTAAAACAATATGAATCCACTTCTCTTGGGTGCAAAGAAAAATGAAGAAATCCTTAGACAATTCAGAACATGTTCAGCAATTGTTCTGAATCTCTCTCCTTTCTCCCTTTATCTCAGCACTCTCTCTTGTCTATCTGACCAGCTCCACGCCACCTGGTTCCCTGGAGATTGCCAAGGGAGCACAAGGACTAAGGGATGTGCACCCTGTTTGAGTGATATCTGCAGGGTTGCTGCCGAGGGAGCCGTGAAATACAGCATGAGAAGAAATTTAGAGCCTAGGAGATTAAAGATGGGATGGAAAATGGGAAGAAAAAATCAGGACTAGAGGTAAGAGATTTGAAACTCAAGTTTGGAGGAGATTTCTGATTGTTGGAGAAGGGGTGTGTTCCATCCCCCCCAGGCAATATCCTATTAGTGGGTTGGAGGGAGCCTTTACCTGGGATTGCAACCAAACTCTGCAGCTCCTTCTTAAGGTTCATGATGTCTTTGCACAGCTGGATGTCATCCATCCTGCAGAAAGAGAAAAAACACGGTCAGAGACACCCAAACCCCATCCCGTGTTGAGGGGATTGGCCAGTATATTCTCACGTGAACACACGATGCTGCCCTTAGCCTGGGGACCCGGCATCAGCTTGAAACGTGGAGGGTTAACCTCAGGATACTGATCCTCTTCATCCACCAACTTAAACAGACAGCAAAAGGTACTTACCACTAAATACCTGTTGAGCCCTTGATTACTTGTCTTAATGGAATCTAATTTGTGTGTTGGTCGTATCTTTCACTGAGGATTATTGCAGGTGCCTTTTGCTATCCTGAATGTCACCCAACAGCCTGGACTGGGGAGCTGAGTATTTAATAGTCACGACAGAGGCAGGGGGGCCACACTGCAGCAGCAGCTTCCACGAGGGAAAAGAGCAAGGGTGACAATGACAAGGAGCCTGGGAAGGGGCAGCACAAGTGGCTACGGTATTTGGCACAACCATGACAATATTTATATTCTACTGCCAACTGTCTTTGACTTTACTAACAACTTATGGTTGGACTCAATGAGCCGGTGGGTCTCTTCCAACCTGGTTATTCTGTGAACTTAGCCCTGACACCAAATACCTGGAAACTGTCATTATTCAGCATGTAACTATTTTTAGGTCTCGTGCCTTGAGCAAACATCTTCCATGTTTGACGCGAGTGCTTTGAATCCTTGACATGTGAATGAAGTCCATTAATGCTAAGACACAGAGGATGCCTAAAACATCTGTAACATTAGGACAAACTGCATCTTTAGTTCTTATTGAAGCTGATACCTGTCCTGAGAGCTGCAACACTGAATCATTCCCTTGGCAGCTCACAAACTTCAGTGTTGGCTTCCAGGCAAATGTTTTATTTTAGTCTCAGCCACACTGGCAGCTGAGACTCAGGTGTTGGTTCTAAGGGCTGCATCACACCCTGAAGAACACACAACAGCTGCTGTGATAACTGTGCATTCTCCAACTCAGATGTCACCAAGGCTACCCTTGCCCACTGATGGCAGAGTCCTTGTTTTATAACTTGGTGCCTGAAGGGTTTTTGCCTGTTCCCTGAGCACCTGAAGGTAGTCGATGTGCTGTCAGAACATGGGTTCTCACGGTGGTACTTCAAGAGGCGAAACCCAAGAGATCATTGCGTGTGTGTGAGAGCAAGAGCAAAAGAATAATGCAGACAAATGACTGAATTAAGGGAAGAGTGGAAACAAGTAGGTGTTTCTGGCACAAATAAGATTTTAATCACAACCCAAAAAAGTCCAGAATGTTTGTGTTTTGAGTCCTGTGTGCCGTTACCTTCCACAGCTCCAGTCCTGCCAGGGCACAGCTGAACGGGAGGTCTCCGCTCGGCTTCCTCGCCCTGCGCCCCCTCAGTGCAGATGGTTCACAGCAGAGGTGACTCACGCTGTCACCTCACTTGTGGATGGGATGGGAACGACAGCACCCGGAGCGTTCTCCTGGTAACTGGACCATGGAAACAGAGTGGGGCTGAGTCACTCTGCCACATCACTGCAGATTCTTCCGACCCACTTATTTTCCTGTCATTTTGTGACATGTTTAGAAAATCTTTTGCTCACACTGTTTGTCAACTATTTCATCTTTCTGGGGGGCAAACTGAGAGCCTGGGATTAAAGATCACATTGGGAAACACAGTGCTAAATTACTCACCTAAAAATGACTAATTCAAAAGATTAAAGGTACCCAGAGCTTCTCCTTCTTCTATTAACAGCAATTTCTGACAACCACAATGTATGTTCAATGTAGAAAATGCTATTTAAAGATTTTTTTTTCTATTAAACAACTTTTTCCTAGATGTCTAATAGAGACATTAGTGAGAATTCCTCCTCCTACATTTTTTCCTTCTTTTTATACACAAACATCTCAACTAACATATATTAAGTCTACAATTAATTTAATACTTTGCTAATGATGTGTTTATTATCGTACACAACTCAGCAAATGCTTTTCCTTTCTGAGCAATTTCATGTAGCATTTTGACTGCCACAGTCGCAAGTGAAATGTCATATTTTCCTCTGGGGTTGACTGTTTGCTGTCAAACAGGGCAAAGAAGATGGGTCTGCAGGGAGATCAAACGAAAGAAAGGCGGTTTTCTTCCCTCTCTGGCAGCTGACTTGCATTTATACTTTGAGCTTAAAGTGCACAGTCTGGAACTTTGCGATTCCGTTCCTGAGGCTTCCAGGTTAACACGTGAAGAGCTGGGAGACTCTCCCTACAGCTGGACCTTCCAGGAGCTCCCCCATCTACATGGGGACAATTACACCCTCGAGGCTTCCAGATCCATGGCAGCCCCTGAGAAACGCTCTCACTGATTCCAGAAACCTCAAGCTCTGAGTATTTGTCAACTTTCGCTACAGAAACCAGCTTAGGCCATTTTCCAGCTTACAGGTTCCTGGTTATTTCCCCAAGGACTCCGGGTATTTGCGGGTGGGACACGATTGGAATGCACTTAGGATGTGAAAGCAACACAGTCAGCAGTCACAGCCACAAATTAATCCTGTCTTGCAGAGAAGTGTGTGCCACACTAGGCTATATCCATGGGACACCCATGGGATCCCTCAGAATCCCTTGGTATTTTCCCTAATGGCACCTTATGAAACAACCAACCTGACATGTATATTTATTGAAAAATATGCATCATCACACAACTGCCTCCTTCTCTACAGCATCCCAGAGTGCGTCCTATGTTCCTAGAGCAAGAAAAAATCAGGGATAAAAAGGAAGGAATTCATAGTAAGTCATACTGTATTGATAAGATTATAGAACTGTGAAGGAGAAAAGAATTATTATTCTTTTCCATGAAAAGACACATCTTATCAGAAACACTAACAACAACAACTCTATTCATGAAAAAAAAATCAGGTTTTGTTGGTGCCCCACAGTAACAGGTAGGTGCCAAACTCAGAGAAAAGTACTAGAAGCTCGATGTCTAATCCTAAAAGGATTCCAAGCTTAACCTTAGAGGAGAGAAAACAGATAATATAGAGCACAGACAAAAAGTAGCAGAGAAAGAACTAGAACGAGCCAAGAAAGCAAAAGTCAGAACATCTGCTTAGCAATATCTAACCATGAGTCACCACTGCTATTCACTCCTTGGAGAGCCTGTTTATCTCCTTCTACTGTCCCTTCCTCTTGCCTTTACCCAGGGTGATGCTCAGTGTGTCACCTGCCATACATGGCATGAAGCCACTGAGAAGTCACAGCTGACGCTACATTAGTGACTCACCAAAACCACAGATAAAGTATTTGGTTGAAAAAGTAATTAAAATTTGAAATGAACTTTGTTCCGACATAGCCAGCAGTCATTGCTACCTCTTCCCACTTCAGAATGGAAGCACTCTACATAAGCAGGCTTTGCAGTTCAGTATTATTGTTCAAATTAGCCAGTAATGAGAGACTGTTTCATATTCCCGCTTTGTGTGAGCCTCCAAGATGTACTGCACTCATTCTGAATTAAAATATACGATTTCTAAGTTGGTTTATTGAAGGTAATTGTCGCCAAAGGAATTAACATTGTGTGGCTTCATGTTGCTCCGCTTGGCAGTGACTGCATAAAGCCAGACAATCAGCAGACAGACCTTTCTGCACTTTAAAATACCAGTGTGCTGTGCATACTGCAAAGGACATAAAGGTGAGAATCCTATCTGACCTCTGCTGATGTCTGATTGTCCTTAGAAGGACTATACATTTTCCTCCATGATGAATCTGCCCTAAATTTGAGGTTCTTATTATTACGTCCAATACCCCACAGAATAACTATTACTGTTTATCCCACCTCTACACAATTAGCAATGGGTACATCAACGTCTCAAGAGCAAAAGAGACATGTGTGGTTTTTTGCAAGGCGAGAAATGGATAAAGGTTAAAAAAGCAAGTAAAGAAAAAGCCTGATTAGAGCAAGAACTTCCCCCTGAAAACCAGGGAGTAATTGTGTACTCTGGGCAGGTAATGAAGCTGTGGGGCTGCCAGTAGGAGCTTATCAGCAAACTTATCTATACAAAAGGTAATTGTTCCTGGGATTGCAAGTAAGCAAACATAAGTGTAAAATAATCTAAAAGCCTGAATGGATCTATGGAGAATTTAGATGATGTAGATGTTATGAGCACTCTGGAGAAGAGGGAGTCATCTAGTAGAGTGTGTACTGAGAGTGAAAAAAGACAACGACCAATTTTAATTCTTCTAAATCAATATGGAGGTGAATTTGGCTTTTTCACAGTATTAGTTTAGTAATGTAATAACCAGACAGACATTAAGCAAATACTGTATTATATTTATATTGATAAAACATGTTTAATGAGGTAAGTAGAACTGTTTGCAATAATTGCCTAAAGCAATCTAATAGACCTTGCTACTTAACATCCCGTGTTCCTGTACTGTAGGAAGATGCCATTTAATATCATCTACATGGCAGATATAACCACTCCCAGACAGCTATCAGGGGTGCAGGCAACTTCCACAGTTTTAGTTCAAGGTCATCCAACAGAGCTGGCTTCAAGCTCTGCTTTCCATCTGGAAAGCCAGCAGTCTCAGGCACTGGCAGCCTTCCCAGGGAGCATGTTTCATGATGACAGCGAATGCTGTTCTGTAAGGACTCTGTGCCTTCTCTCTTCACAGGCATGGGCAGTAACTGTGGGTGATCTCACCTACGTGATTAATATTTACTGGATGAGAATATGTTAATGCCTTTCAAAATGCACCAATGTCACACTACAAATGTGAGGTTCAGTTCTGATCTGTTCCTGTAACATGCAGAGGTCTAAGGTTGTGCTGCCTGTCTCCTCTCATCAGCTAAACAGAGATAACTCATGCATTATCCATTTCTACAATCCTGTCTGTCAGTACAGCTGATTTCCACGCGTCCCAGTGTTCTGAATCCTAAATGGCTTCTGAAGCCACACACAAGTATCCGTAGCAGTAACACATTAAACCCACAACAAAGAGGATGCTGCCCGAGCCGCTCCCTCAGCTTTTGGATCTGTTATCTCACCACAAAGGAAAAAAGTGAAGCAGAGGAATTAGAAAGGGAGAGAAAGCATTCATGTTCTCAAGCGGTATGTTGGCTCTCCCTAACAGCAAAGACAGATTAAAAATTCAGTTTGACCCAAAACTCTTTTCATAGAGAACATGTTAAGAAATGAGCTGAGAGAAGGCTCGGAAGCAAACAAGAGGAAATGCTCGCTAGCTATAAACTGAATCTCCTCTGTACATATTGTCTCCTTCATATCAATACATGCCGAGTCTTCAGCTGTTCTGAGAATAAACCCAGAGGAGCTGGAGAGAGCATACGATGGCTTTAAGCTCTATTTTCATTTCCTGGGCTGGCTGGAGACAGTCACAACCGCTCCCAGCACAGTTTTATGAAATGTCACAGTATCGGTGGAAGGAGAGATGCTTCCAACAGCCACAATCGCTACATAACCTTGACGTAAACTGAGGAGTCCATGAGGTCCATCCTGGGAACAAAGTGAGGTAGGGGCTTGAGACAGAAATAGGATTCTATAACGTAATTACTGAACAAATCACAGTACGGCTGCTCTGCTGTGCCTATGGCTGCCTGAGCTAAAATGTGATTGCACAACTTAAATTGTGGCATTACCTAATTGAGGAAGGCTTGATTTTATAATCAGAAAACTGGTTCCAAGTGTAAACTTCAGCTAAATCTTCACAGCAAGCATGTAGTCAGCTGGACATAGTATGGACTTCTTGGATATGAAGAGCACGGCTGTCTTGAGCTGCTCCCTCTTTCTTTTTAAAGGAAGAAATAAAAGAATGGAGCAAAGCAAAGGAAAGGCTTACAAAGGCTACGATCTGACTTGTGATTTGCACCTGATTCTCAAATACTTTAGGACTTACTTTGAAATAATAATGGTGATTAAGTATCTGGCTTTCTTTCACCCCTAGTGACTATTCTAAAGCTTGTAGTGACGACAAACTGTTCAGTAAAGATTTTATTTTGATACTGAAGTGTTACCAACTGTGAGAACTGTAATGGAACATTTGTGTAGTGACGTCAGAGCAACATATTTCCTTCCATCCCCTTTGTTGTTGTACAGACTTCATTAGTCATTGTTCAGTGAGGCCTCAGTATTGCCATGGTAAAAATGAGGCCTTGATGCCTTAGCTTCCAAAGCAAGGCAAGCGGTGTGTGTTTTGCTAACGATTCCCTCATTATCATTCACATTTGGTTGGGCTTTTTTTTTTATACTGGTTGATAAGCTCACCAGGAGCAGTTCTCTGCCAATGCCCTTATTCCATGGCTACTGCTTTAGCTTTGGTAAAATGTTGAAATAACAGTTAAAGACACACGTGTTGCAGAGCTGTGTCAAATGCCAGCAAGCCTGAGTTTTGTTGTTATCCCATGTCGATCTTTATGTGTCTTCTTCAAGGAAAACAGTAATTTCAATTATCTGTCTTAAAGCAAGTTAATTCCATGGATTAACCCTGNACACATGTTGCAGAGCTGTGTCAAATACCAGAGAGCCTGAGTTTTGTTGTTATCCCATGTCAATCTTCTCTGTGTGTCTTCTTCAAGGAAAATAGAAGATTTTCTGTCTTAGAGTAAGTTAATCCCATGAATTAACCCTGCAATGCTCCAACAGGGAAAAAAACTTGCTCTGATCTCCATCAGCAACAGGTCACCAGGTCTAGCTTGCAGGGTATTTTTGGTATCCTTGAGTGTGACTATTGTTAAAAAGCAGTCTCTGAGCTTTAAAGAGCTGTGCTAGTTGGTGGTGTAAGTAAAGCTGAGAGGCTGTATGCCCCCAACAGGAGGGAGACACGGCCACCAATAGGACTGGCGATACACACAAAGCACAATACCTCTAGTTTATTTTCTTTTTTTTTTTTTTTTTTAAAAAACTGAGTAAATCTGCAAT
>WAAB01012089.1:0-46507 GCA_013389865.1 Piaya cayana | reverse complement strand
AAGGTGCAGCACTGCTAGTTAGCAGCCGCGTGTTCAAAGTCGAGGCTGCCTCAAACCTGTCTGAGGCAGCTCAGCTTCAAGCAGCTGGTTGTACAGGTCATTCATGTGGGAATCTAAGCCTGCCAGAAGAAAAGATTTACTAAAATTCATGACCTACATACAGAATTCTGCTCTGGAGACAATGTTTTACTTCAGAAAACAACTGAAAAAAATTAAATATGGTCACACAGAATGTCTTCCACAATACACCTATGAATCAGAGTTTATGTAATGTGCTTAATTAAAAAAATACAAAGCTTGGACCACTGAAATAACTGAGAGTTGTGCTGTTTATCTTGTCAAAAGGTCATTAAAATACATTTGTCACTGAAGACAAATGCAACCCAGCCCCTCTGTCAAGTGTAAACTATCCAGAATGAAAGGCAGTAAAGCACAGGTGCTGCTACACTACTTGGGCATCACTAGCAACACGCAATAAACGTAAAAAAACAAATTTAAAATGAGATAAAGTCAGACAATTTTTTGGACTCCTAAAAGCTGTTAAGGGAATTGTGTTCTACTTCTTGAGGCCTTTATAAGACAGCCTGCATATTCCTGGAAAAGTGGCCAACTTGGCCTGGTGCTGCTGAAGGAATGACAAGGTCTGTGGCAGCGGCTCAGACTTCAGTTCCTCTTGTGGGAGACAGTGGCAGCAGCAACAAGCTTCATTTTCCATTACTTAGGAAAGACAAAATAGTGGGGCCACTCCGGGCAGCTGCTGCCTCTGTCACCCGCCTGCTAACTCCCAGGGCCAGATCTCAGGGAGACTGAGATGCTCAGAAGAGCCTTCCTCACTCAGCCAGTGAGCAGCTGGGGAGCGCTCTGGGGTTGCTCCAGGCAGAGTGTCTGGACAATACCTGATGCAGAAAGATCACTACTGTGCAGTATGACTGCCAGGCATATTCCCTTTTCAATAAGCAAGCACCTCTGTGTTCCATTTCTTACTCAGACACCTGCTAGGCAATAGAGAGGAAAGTGCATTAAGAGTGTGAGCGTGGGGAAATGAAAAGAACAGTCTTGGTATAAGAACAAACAGAACAAGTGAAGAACACGCGAAAGGATGAGGAGCAGATGCCCACCACAGGTCTCATTCACTGGGACAGTTTATTTCAGGGCTTTGTTTGATATTGAAAATGTCAAGAGAAGTGCAGGGTTCAGCGGTGAGGACTCTTCCAAATTAAATTTATTACGAGCCAATTAAGAAGTAGTTATACAACTACCAGGAGCAGGTGTGACAAAACCTTTCCTGTTTACTTTACTTGTACCTCTACAGCATTATTTAAGGTCAGTGTCACTGTCACAAGTCCTTATTGCCACAGGTGTCTATGCAGTGACACCCGGGCTGAAGTCTTCTGGGATAACACTCAAAAGACAAATGTCTGTGATGTTTGAAGGTGAAGCTTTCAACTTCTGGCAGTGAAAGTAGGGCTCTGAAATTAATCTCCAGGTGTTAGGGTGAAAGTAACAGTCCTATCTTTGTCTTCTAGAAGAAGACAACATCAAGTGAGGTTTTTTAAGCTAGTGTAGTTTCACTAACACCTCAAGTCTGGGTTCAGCAGGTTTCTATTGAGGTCCTTGGCCTGTCAGCAAAGGCATTTGTTTGAGATCTAAGGTACTCACAGACGGATGAGACTTCAAAATAATATACTCCTTATTAGTAAGTCCTAGTCTTCCAAATTCAGTGACTTAGGAATATAAACCCTACTGACACCATCGCTGGAATCAGACTAATATTCATTAACCTTCAGTGAGGCTCCTATGCCTGACCCTTCTCTCTCTTGAAGCATTGCTATTTAATTTGATACATCAAAATGTGTTTTGCGCTCAGCTTAATGGCTTCCATTTAACAAATGTCAAATCTTGGCTGCTATTAACCCAGAACACTGTGCTCTCTTGTGACACGAGCTGTCTAAAACCACTAATGAAGTGAGGAATAAAGCCTGAATTAGGTTAGACTGCAGAAGCTCCAAATCCCCTACCTGTTGGTATTTTCTTCAGACAAACACCCTTGCCACAAAGGATGAAGTCAGGTATAAAAATACGCTTGGTAGACAAGCTAAAGTTTCCTTTTGTAAGTGATAGATCCCTTTTATGACTTCTGCAAATCACGCTGAATGAAAAAAGTAATTTCCTTTGCAACTACAAAAATCATTTCCCAATGGCATTTTGCAAGCATTCACCTAACCGGGATGCTCTTTATCTTTCTTCCTTTTAAAATGTCAAGCAGATAAAAGTCTTCTAAATAGTATTCCTTCCTATTCCGATTAATTTTGCATAATGTTTTCCCAGAAGTATTGATACTTACATAAACCTGAGTTCTGATTCTCTTCTGACTAAGACTTCCCGAAGTCTCTGGATCTTCGCCATCTCAAGCTCAATTTCCTCAGGCATCATTGTTGTTTCAGCCATTGAAATGATGTCAAGTTGATCTGTGTGTGGAAGCAGAGAAAATGAATTAAGCTAGTCAAACTGTCTCGATGGGGTTTTTTAAGATGTAAATTTAATCACACAGCTATCTGACTATGGGGTAATCAATGCAAGTAGTAAAGAATATTCTAACTGAATGCAATGTTGACTGGTTTCTCTATCGTTTTATTAGTTTCAATGTAACCATTTTGAGGTAAAAGAATCCCTAAGCCAAAGCGACATCCATTTTGTTAGTCAGCATCTACCACGCCTCTAAGGGATCCCAAACCAGTACATAACCACAGCTACTGTTCCTTAACTGGCATCACTACCAACTTTGAAAGGACAGCCACAGGCTGCTCCAAAACGCTCTCAAAGCAATTACTTGCAACTCTGAACAGTCCTGTCTTGGCAGAAGAGCAGGCACTGTAACCTGATAGAGGTTTTCCACTTTTAATTCTTGTAACTCCTTATGTCATTCCCCCATCTCAGCTTGCCACATTTTCAAAGGAACCAAAAACACAAGCAGGGCACCACAAGTCTGAAAGTGGAGGGTAATAAATCTAGAAACCATAAAATATTCATTTTCAACTTCTTTGCAAGCTTAGAAATGTAACTGGAATTATACAGACACACAAGCGTAAATTGGTTTATCTACATAGCAGCACATGTACTGTGAACATACTGTAAGGTGATTATTTCTCATGAAGATCTCAAACTGGAAGGAGGATCAGATTAGGGGAACTTTGAGTGGAAAAAACAAACCAAGCAGTTAAGTGGAAAGAAATGTGAACGTGATGATACAGAGAACTCAGTGTGGAGAGACTGTGGTGCTGGAACAGATTAAAAGCCATCCTAGAGGGGCAGGCATGGACTTCAAAGGAGAAGGGACTGAAGTCAACCCATGCTTTATGCACGTTACCCTGTGCACCGTTAAGGAATTATATCATTTTTACATAGATTCTCCAGCTTTTCTAAACTTCCTTTCCTAAGAAGACTAAGTAAGCTCCTTTGACAGCTGCCAAGTCCTTGTACAGCTGCAGTGTATCACCCACCCACTTTGGTCCCCTAGAAGAGGATGCACTTTTAAGGCTTTGAGGAAAAGGTACAATAAGAACGCTGTTATTTCCCAGAAATCCTGAAAAAGGAGAGGACACTGGACACACAAGCCTCTGAAGAGGTCACAGGTCAGGAGTCCCACCTCACGCCTTCACCACTGCGATCCTCACAAACCACCAACCTTTTAGTGCCTGAGTTTCTCTTCTAGTACTGTGGGTAACTATTTGCCTACCCAGCAGCAGCTGTGATGAAGGATAATTATTTTCCATGAAATGGTTTGAGCTCCTGGGATGCAAACCACTTGGGAATGAATATGTTAACATTATTAAGCCTTTAGGTAAAGCTCTAGCTCTGTCCCAGTGATGAATGACATCTCTAGTGCTTCAAGACATAATTCTGAACACCTTCACACAAAAGTCTCTCACCTTTTCATAAAAGAAAGAAGAAAAGTTTCATTTTATTTAAAGGAAGCATTCATCAGTCAACTAGTTTTTAGCATATATTGTTATTAAGCTCAGTTTCTGGTAATGAGCCAAAATTCACAAAGCAAAAGCTGAGACAACACTGAGATTAGTCACAGCCAGTGCAGGATGAAACTATTTTGTCTGTTCTGCAATCTCCAGGATAATTCCAGTGACAAAGAAACAAGTAAAATATTATTGCTGCATGCACAGAAAGGTATTAGCATGAAAATAATTACTATATAGAATAGAATTATCACACTATTACATATAATGAGAGGGACTGAAGATGTAAACCCCAAGCTATTTATGCATATACTTGTTTCAATTTAAATGCAGACTGGTAGGGTTAAACCGAGTATTAACTTAATGATGACACTCAGTGTGCCAGCCAGAAATGGAACATTAGCCACCTGCAATGAAAAGCAACAAAAAATAAAATGTCCATTGAGTCAATAAGTGCAAAGAAAACTTTAAAGAAGTCTAAAGAAACACGATGAGAAATGGGAGACTGCATTGCACCTGGTGCCAATAGTTTCAGGCAAATTGCTAATGGTGTAAAGAAAAAGTAATTATCAGCAAAAATCCTGCTGCTGTCACTTGATGTGAGCGTAACCTTGTCCACTGAGATTATTGTGTTCTACAACCATCAGCTGGTTTAACTGTACTTTGGGGAGGTCGTTATCATCATCTTTATCAAAGAGGCATGGAGAAGTGAGGTGTATCGGTTACACAAAGCACTCCAGGTCTATGCTGAGGGAACCCCAAGCTGTGCCATTGTTATTCTGCTGATACCCACAGCAATCGGACCTGCACTCTGCGAACATCTAAAGCAAGGACGCAGGCAGTGTGCAGTCTAGAGGCTGCGTGATGAGTTCCTTCTGGATACACAGCAAGCCAAGGTCTGCTGAAGCACTGTCTCTTCAGGACATGGTCCTTCTCCTTACTTGTGAATCTGCTGCTGTGGGAACTATCAGCCACTCAGCCTTGAAGCATCATCTCAGTCATCGAGCAACAGAAGGGCTCCAGCACAGGTAAGAGCAACAGACCAGCTACTCCGCCACTTTTCTTTCCATCTGTGACATGGATGAACCCTCTTAAATGAGACTCTCTGTTCAATCCATGACTCCTGAGAGCTCTTTAAAGGATTGCGGACACCTCAGCTACGTAGCTTCTCTAATCTGGACACCAATCAGCAACAAAACAGGCTGCTCAGCCCACTCAATTACACTGCTTCCGTTGAAAATTAGCTTAAGTAATCGTTATCCTGGATTGGATTTAAGCTGAGCAATTTGAGGCCTCTTCCCACTCCTTTAAATTGTCTGATAAGATAATACTTATTAAAATAGTCTTACTGGTTAAGCTTTGTTCCAAATCTGGGTCAGCATTTTGCAGCTTGCTTAAGAGTTGAGCGAAATACTCAATCCCTTTTCACTGAAGTACATTAAATGTTAATAAAGCACAGTGCAGCAAGTGTACTATACTCGCCGCTTCAGGTATCAAAATCAAGACTTTTGTGACCACTAGTAGTTGATGAGCCACAGCAAAGTAAGCAGGAGACACAGGTTAGAGACAGATGAAAACAGAACCAGATGGTGTGACTCAAACCCAGCACATTTGGTGGAAATTGAATAGTTGCATAATGCAGAAAAATAAATTGTTATAGTACAAAATACTCCAGATAAAAAATGTTTATGTGAAAAGAATCAGATGGTCCCTGTAGTTTGTCACTAGTTTGTCACCTGGAGGCATGAACGATAGCCCAGGAGCCAGACCTTGTACTGTTGCCTCAAATGTATACAGAGGATCAGAGATGTTTTTTTCTCTTTGATTAAACCCATCTGGAGCAGGATGTAGTGGCCAATAACTAACCTGTGCAGAAAAAACCCTACATCTGATTGCTTATTCCTAATGTAGGCTGCTGCAGCATTCTCTTACTGTGAATCCTAACAAGGATTGTGTTTGGCATGTGTGTGGAATGGTATTTATTCAATGTTTTATGATGGAATTACCATATAAATACAGATAACAGCTAGAAACAATAGGAACAGCTGCAATATCTTCTGTTCCTGGCTTCCCTGGCAGGCAGGCAATATTAAGCAATTTAGACTACACTGGGGGCAGGGGGCACAGGGTAGAAGCAGTGAGGAAGGGACCTGGCTTGTGGAGCACAGCCCACCCCTCCTGCTGGTCTGACTCCCAGGCTCAGGGCTATTTGGACATGGTGCAGGCGTCTGGCCTGCACAGACTCCCTCTCCATTCCCCCTCCTTTTGCTCAGCAGCAGATTTCAAGCTGATGATGCTGGTTGTATCAGGCCTCACTGAGCAGCTAATAGGTGACACGGAGGCAAGAGGAGTGCACATACCTGATGAGTTTTAACACTGGGGAAATCTCTGAAGACAATTGTAGTGTACAGAAGCTATTACTGAAGGAGAAAAAACTTAATGTTCTACTCCCCTGTGATGTGCTAAAGTTCTGAAAATGACTTCGCTTCCACTGCCATGAGCAGCACCGAATACTGGAGATGACACAGCTGAATTTTGCTTCTAGCAGGAAGATGGAACTTTTTTTCTTCTCTTACTGTGCCTTTTAAAGCTTTGGAATCCCTATTAATACTTTTCCCTGGGTTCAGCAACACATTTACTTTGGAATCGCTGGCAGGCAGAGCTATGAAATGCACTTTGGGGTGACACAAACTGAGCACAAATCGGGTGGCCAGACACACTTTCTCCCTGCAATGGTGACCAGAAACCTTGCGACAAAACTGACTCTGATAGCAAATGCCAGACAAGTGGCATCTGAGGACAATTTGAGGAGTGACATCTTGGATTCAGTGCACTTACTGTGAAGTCAAATGAATACCTCTGTGTATAAAGCTTAGATTCCTCTGAGTGCATCAGGACCTGGAGCAGCCTTGCGGTTCTGGAGATTTAAATTCTCCATAAAACACTGGAAGCACAAGTTTCAGTTGCAGTGCAGGTCCCAGGTGCCCTGAAGCCAGGAAACAAAACTTCCAATATTTCTGCCAGACAGCAGGGCACCTCCAAATCCCAAAGCTGGTATTTCTCATGCTTCATGGCTCAGGGTAAACCCCTGGGCTGGCCAATTCCCCTTACAGCTTGGCGTTACCACAGGCAGCAATGGAATCTTGAAGCTCTAGGGAACCCCTTTGGCAGGCAGGAACCAGAGACGCGATACCGAAAGCTGGTTCAATGCCAAGATCTCCGAGAATGTCACAGTCACCAAATATCTGAACAGTCATTTGGGGAAGAAGAGGAAAGAAGACAGTGGATTTTTCTGATTCATGTGGAATTGTGGATGGGAAAGTATGGGTTTGTCTGGTGGAGGTGACTAGCTCCACAGGTCCCTTCTCCTAATCCAAGGCTCACTGAAGTCAACACGAGTCTTTCACTTTGGTCTATATTTTTCTCCTTTTTTCAGCATGTGTCTCATATCAAGGCAGGCAGCTATTTTTGCCTTTGAAGGAGCAGAATAAATTTGGAAAAGCCTTGGAAGTTCAGAGTTGGCTTTTCAGGAATCTGTAGAAATCTGCTGGTATTCTTTAAAACTGACTAAGAGCCTAATTAATTTTTTGAAGCTGGGCTGGGCTGTGCAAGCCTCTGGCCAATGCTGAGGGAAAAACAAACACCAGAGGCAAAAACCAAAACAGTAACACAGAACGGATACTCAGAATTTTGTTGAATTCAACAGAATTTGAATGAGTCTTTGAACCACCACATAGTAACAAAAAACTAAAAAAAACACCAGAGATCTTTATGTTTGCCATATCGTTTCCTTCCAAGGTACATTAAATCACCTGCTGTGACTGAAGATGGCTCTGTTCAAACAGGCAGCTGTAGTCAGAGTGCAATAGCACAATTATAATATTGGCAATTATTCTGTCCAGGCCATCAATACTTTTTTAAATTATCAGTTAGATTTACAGTCTAGACATATTACAACCTGAGCTTCCTCTTAAAAAAAAGCCTCAATCACACTCAACCACAGGAGCCAACTTTAAAATCAGAGAATAAGCAGAGAACACAAAAAGCATTGTGTGCATTTCCCTATTGCACCTGCAGGATCACTGCCCTGTCTGTTCCATATCTAAGAGCTTCTTGTTATAAAAAGATTCTTTCAGTTGCTTATCCTGTGCTTTCTTGTTCTTGCCTTCAGGCTTTGATCTTTTATTTTTCATTATTTACCTTAGCAAAAAGCCTGTTGGCAGCTGTCTATTCTTTTCCATCTCAGGCTTTCCTACTCTGTGGTCTCACTGAGATTTCTCTTGAAATCTAAACGCACAGATTCACAGCGTTGAATATTAACTCCTTCCTCTAACTCCCAAAGTCCTTTTGGTTTCTATGGTATCGAAATATTGCACACACCGACTCCTTCCACGTCTGATGTAAGAAAGTGCCTGCACCTGCTCAGTGCCCAAATGAAATTCTTCACTGCTTTGTCTTTTATGTTGTATTTCTGTAGATCAAGTAGTATTGCACTGGAGAAATGTTGGTTAAAAATCTGAACCTGAAAAATTCCGTTTTGAGTTTTCTAAGTCAACTCCACGCTCCCAACCAGAAACAGACATTCAGGGAGTAAACATTACTTAAGGACGATCTTCTGTACTTTGCAAACTAGAAGTTTTATGGTTAGATGATGGTTCCAACTTTCTATTCTAAGGGACCATTTTCTGCTCCTTCTTCCCTATTTCAAGATATATGTCAGCACAAGTCCACGATGATAAGATCTATGAAGATCTTGCCTCACAAAAAAAAAGCAAGCATCAATTAAATAGTCTTGTTTGTTACTCTCTGAAATTTATAAGCAGTAATTATTCTTGGCTTTGTCTTTTGTCAGTTTATGACAGCTCCAATTTCCTAAGTGGGTAATTATGCAACCCTTTAATATTACACTTCCCCCAGGAAAAAGAACTCTCTAATCTTAAACTGCTCTGTGCACAAAGACTTCATTTTGGCTGTAATGATATCCTGAAAAAAACAACTCATCTCTCAATAGCTGCTCATCCTTCTGAGACGATGAAGCCCCTGTGAATCTGACACAGTCTGGAGTTCTTGCAGGAAACTAATGTGATGCATAGGATTTAATTTTTTAAATCTACATTGTGATTTGGATGATAAATTACATTTGTTCTACCTTGTGCTTAAGCTTCCAAATTTCAGCTTTCCCCTGACTTTTGATGCTATCAGAAGTGTGGCACTTCTCCAAGATGGAGATTTTGGTGAGCTAAGGGTAAAGGATAAAGGAAATGGGAAATGATTGTTTATGTTAAATGATAATGGCCAGTGTAAAATTAAGTAGGGATCAAGAATAAGCTTTGACTGGAAACAAGCAGCCCTCCAAAGCAGCAGCCTTCTGAAGCAGTCTCTCAAGTAGGATATCGCAGAAAAGGAACCAAAGGTGTTTTAAACTTAGATCAGAACATAGGGATCTTTAAAGCATCTGTCCTCACTTTCTGAGGAAAACAAACCAGACAGGTACTGTGAATACGCTCACATATTGTAAGACTGTCTATAGTTGTAGAAAGGCAGAATAAGAAAGCAGAGAAAAATAACTTCATTATCTGTGGCTTTATTTTTCAAGGTAGGATTTAGCTTTTTGTCCTCTGCAGACACCAAGATTCCAAGCTCCTTCTCCATATATAAAGTTCAAAGGATCCATCCCAACAAATTAAACTATCGCTTCATGATAGCGCACCAACTCTGCTTTCATACTCTTACACCTGGATCTGAGCATTTCCTTATGCAAGGAACTGAACTAAATATTTCTTCAAAAATATAAGACAAATATAACTTTCAATGAAAGTCTTCCCATAACGAAATAAAATCCCTAAGACTGATTTGACTGTGCTGTAATATTAAGTAAAAAGTACAGATTTTTTTTAATGCGATTGAAATTTGGAGGAAGCGCTTCTGATGTAAATAAATTCAGGGTGTACAGCAGTATGTCCACTAACATAAATTAAGCTAATGACATGCACAGATTGGGTCTTGAAAAGCCTCAGGGGCCTTGACACTCCAATTACAGTGCTCAACCATGCTACTTTGAAGTAGATTCCAAGACTCTGTCTAGGCAATTTGTGTGCTCCAGCCAATTTTCCATTACAATCAGCGATAGCAAGGTTGTACACATCTCTTCAGCCCGTTAGAGGGCAAATGCATAAAAATTAGGAAAACAGAATGATGAAAACAGCAAAGGGAGACTGGAATTAATGTCTTTTTATAAAATCCTTTTTAAACTCAAGTCCCATTGAATTAAGAAACCCCAGAGACATTATTTGTGGATTCACATGTGATTCTCCCCTCAGCTGAAACCAAATCCTCTGCTTTAATATCTAATGCGTCTCTGAACTGAGACGGCTTTCAAATATCCAGATTCTACATTTGGCAGGTTTACCTTTTTTGTTTCCCATATGGTGGCTGGGATAAGGTCGCTACAGCTCACACCTTCACATCAGCTGCAAGCTGGTCTGCAGGTGAGTGCTCAGCACCCAGTCGAGTACCATCTCAGAACAATTCCAAGCACACACCAGACATAAGAATCCAGCAACACAGAGTGTCTTTACTGGTGTCTCAGACAAACTAATAGAGTGGAAAAGGGCTTGCTCACACACAGAAATAGTTTAGAGCAATTACAGCACACTGGAAATGATTGGTGTGACCACTCCAGACTTCATCTTCCAGCACTCCCAGTGCCTGAACTGAGCCACTAACTCTCTTCAAGACTAGTTCAGTCCATTTGCAAAACAGCCTGTGATATGTCGTCCAGACATTTCTGTTGTGTATAGAGAAGGATTAAGTGGTTTTGAGTGGGATTTAAAGAAGAGCCGTCCATATAATTAGGTCTGCAGAGAATTATGACAGACTTAACAAAGTACTGCAGTTTAATTGTGCAAGAATGTTATCCAGACTTCCTACTGTTATTTCCCATTTTAAATAAACTCCAGTTTGGGTACCAGTACAACATCCCTTGTTGCCAGATGCTCTGACAACAGCATTTTTCACACATTTGGGTGGTGGCTTTAGGTGAGGTGTGAAAGCAATTTCCCCCAGACCACATTACATGTCAGTCTGAAACTAAGCAACCTAATTTGTCTTGCAGTGACTAAAATAAGGGTGGTGGTTTTCCACCTCCTCTTTCTAGGAGATGTATCATCATGCATTTCATATCAGTGATTCTTTTACTGACCTACACTGCTTACACCTGGATCTGAGCATCCCAGCAGGTCGAAAAACCAGAAGCTTCTCCTAATATCGTTCTGGTTTCTCTCTCTTCTCTCTGCCCCTACAAATAGGTAAACAAATAAATCTCTGCAGATCAGAAAAATTAGATGATCTTGCATGATACCATTTTAACACTCAGGTAAGTGCTGTTTGCAGAAAACCCAGCCATGTAGCTCATTTGTTTGTGAGTAACAAGTCATTGCTACTGCTCAGCTCAGCCCAGCAGAGATTTTGTGAGGAATGGCAGGCGGCTTTGGTGCAGCGGCTGGTTTACTCTGAGCTTGAGAGCAGTGACACCAGCCCAGGGGCTCTGCACCCAGCTGAGCTCTCTGCTCCCTCCTGCCTCAGAAGGTGGTGTGCAGTAAATTGCTCTACGTCTTTCCATTTCAATTTGTACCCGCCAAATCCTTCCAGTAGCCACGAAGGACACAGTAATAGCCACGCCAGCTCCTCATCCCCCCCAACCCCTGCCTGTTTTAGGGAAGATATAGGCCCATAATTTGCTTAATCAGCTTAAAACCAAGATTGGAGCTGCTCTGGGACAGAAAAGGAGCTCGCTCTTTCTTAAACAAACAGCCATCTCTTATCAGTCACAGCTATATCACACATCGCAGTAAGATTTTAATTATGTGCCCAGCCTGGGAACGTGTCCCATTTAAAATGCTGCCCCATGAAATTCTCAGTATCAAGGTAATATATAACCTCATCCCCTCAAACCAGCAAACGAAGAGAATTCTCCCTGTTTTGCAAAAACCAGTGAGTATGATACAAATACTTGGTGCAGAGTTGGAGGTCTCTCATATGATAGAGAAATCTGTTAGTTTTAAAAAATGAATTAAGTTAAACTGCTTCCTTTTTCCTTCCACTTTGCCCCTCGGGTAATCTTTCCTATTAAATTCTTTGACTTTACAATGAGATTTTCTGATTTTATTAGGTGTTTATATCTCCCCTGTTGCTTTATGAAAATTTCTTGCAACTAGCAAAGAAAATAACAGTGACTCTATTCAGGAAGAGTTATCAGATAGACTGAATAGACAAAACACACTCACTATAAACTGCCTCAGACCACTGCTCATAGAGGCTGCTGTTAGCAGGCTAATGAATCACACTTCTGTAAGAGCTGTTAAGTAAATTCTACAGGATAAAATAACAAATTTGACAGGAATGGTTGGACTCAATGATCTGGTGGGTCATTTCTAACCTGGTTATTCTATGATTCTATGAAAATTACTTTTTGTTTGCAATTTTAAGTTCTGTTTACAAATTCTCATTTTTAATGGGAATTTATTTGTAACATATATATATATATATTTTTATATTTCCTCAGAAGGCACTATGAAAAGTTAATGACTTCCAGATTAAGTAAACCTTTGGTGACAAGTATCATTTTTACTGACTTCTTCTGAATTGATCATCTCTGACCAATTTGTCTCAGAAGAGACTGGAATATAAACTAACTGTTTGTGCTGTTTTATTTGCACCTGTTGGCACAATTTTCAGCACATTTGCAATATTGATTCATTTAGAAAGACTGCAGAACTCACAACAACGACCATTCCCCGTGCTACCTCTTCCTTTATTGATACCCACTCTTCTCAGACAGGCTGCTGTTTGCAGAAGAGCATTTTCCATAGTACCTAGAAACCGATGAGAATTCCGATCACCTGTTCTAGTAGATATAAAATGGCTTCTAGCTGGAATATTTTGCCTCTCAACCACTCCAGAATAAGGAAGCTTGGGGAAATAATTAAAAGNTTCCTTTATTGATACCCACTCTTCTCAGACAGGCTGCTGTTTGCAGAAGAGCATTTTCCATAGTACCTAGAAACCGATGAGAATTCTGATCATCTGTTCTAGTAGATATAAAATGGCTTCTAGTTGGAATATTTTGCCTCTCAACCACTCCAGAATAAGGAAGCTTAGGGAAATAATTAAAAGGACATTCTGTGAGAAGAGGTTCTCCTTACCTATTTTACTTCTGTGAAGGGCAGTGGGTGGCTTCTTTGTAAACACATAAATGATTTGACTTCTAAGAAACATCTCCCTTGTGCAGAGTGAATGCAAACATGCTGCAAGGACAACGTTTTCTTTGCTGTAAATACCTACCTATGTGGGGGACTGGCAAAAGCAAGAGAACTTTTTCTTGCTTGCAACATATTGATGCAAAACCTCCCCAGCACAAATATAATGACCTTAGATTTACCCTCTTCTGACTAGCCACATAATTTTAAAACGATGAAAGTAAGTGCTACGGTTTTCTTTACTGCAAGAAATTATTACCATGGGATTTTATATCCAGACTACTCTACATAAAAAGCAAACACAATAAAATTTCTTAACAATTACTGAAGAAAAAACTCAGCAGCAGCAATTATGAGATCACTGCAACAAAACAAAACAAGGAAAATGCTTGGAAAAATGCTTTGACTAGCTCAAGTCTCCTCTTGGAAGAGCTCCTGTACAAGCTTTTATTTTTGATAGGGAATTAGTTTAAGCACTACACCTCTGCTGAAGACACAACTTGGACTACACAAGCTTCGAGTGCTTTACATACATCAGGGATGGCATGTCCAGCCCTCAGAACCCTGCAAATACAAACCCTAGAGTGGGAGTGCTGTAGTCTGAGTCACAGTTGGTTTTTTTCCCTTTAAATGAGGAGACTTACAAGATGAGGCAGAGACACCTGCAGAAAAGACAGGAGGAATGAAGGAGAGTGGATGAACAGAGCTCAGTCATTCATTGTAGCTCACCACATCAGTGAATCAAAGACAAGAATAGAACACAGTGGAAAAAGCTGCTGGAGCACCAGCGCAAGAGCTCTGGCAACCGTCTTGATCAGAACCCTAGAGAAGCATATGGAAATAATTCCGTAAGATGTAGCCAAGCCTTGAAATAGGCCTTAAGATTTCCCTCCTCCCCCAGCTATCATCCTAGCACCACTGTCACATCGCTTAGTTCATGTAGGAATGCGCTTAGTTCATTTTGTTCATGATGCTGACAACGAAGTTACCACTGGGTTTTTTGCATATTCCTTTCACCTTTTCCCATCATGTTATGAATTGAAAACAGAACCTCGTGCACTTCAAACAGCAGCTTGTCCTTCAGCAAATGAGAATATGCAGCTACACGCAGCAAAGTCAGCACAGTGTATATGATCTGGCAGTTGTTCCTATGGGAAAAGGCATCCAAAATGAGACAAAAAACAAGGGAAAATTGTCATTGAAGGTCTGACCCAAAAGCCCTCACTGTCAGTTTTACTCAGTGGCACTGGATTAGATTGGATTAGACTGCAAGAAGCTATTTTTCTCTGGCTCAGGAAGACTCAGCAAGGGGTTTCCATGCCCTGCATGGGATTCAGCGCTATCAGGAGGCTGTGAGCAGAAATAGTTCGGTACTGTGGTTGGTACCTTCCCTGGTGTGGAGCTCTCACTGACACCAACGCACATTCCCATCTGGAGCAAGACTGGCTTCAAGCCACACTCCAAAGAAAACAATTCATCTTATGTGATGCAGAATTAAAAACCAATATGAAGAAATGCAAATAACTTGTTCATTTACTTCTGTCATTTTGCTCAGTGGTCAAGTGAAACAGCCTGTGGCTTTCCAGTTTATTCCTCACTAGAGTCATATTCTGATCCTGTAATGCGAACACAAAGCTTTGGTTCTTAAGCTTCAAATGCTGTAACAGTGCCAGCTGCAGCTAATGTTCAAGGGGGGTTTAAAGCTTATTTAGGTTGATATTTTACTTAGTTATTTAGTATTTTAAAAGACTTTATCTTCAGTAATATTTTCTGTTTCAGAAAAAAAAAAATTAAACAAAATGTTCAGTCTCAAAAAGTCTTCCAAAATCTCTTTAGGAGTATATACATATGGGTTTATGCTTTCCCCTGTAAACATCTTTTGATGAAGAGCAGCATACATTGTAAGTGAAATAATACTAAAACAGTCACAAACACTTCTAAATTTCAAATCCTTTTACAATATTCTTCTTTGAAATTACACAACTGCATACCAGAAAGCTTGTTTATTTCTCTCTCTCCTGACTCCGTGATGCGATTCTCTAATAACACTGCTCTGAACATCTACCCAGCAACTGGTAGATCGTTCTACACATCCCTAAAACCACCAGATAAATGCTATAGATACGAGTCCCCTCCAGTAGAGGTGATACTGGTATGGAGAATCGCTTCAGACAGTAAAGAAATTTGTCCACAAGATTCCCACTCCAGCAAGTAATTAAATATTGAGAAGATGCTCCTTAGAAGCCAAGAAAAAAGGAGTTTCGCATTTCATAGGAGACAAGACTAGTAATTTCCCAGGGGGGTGAATGTTGCTATTCCTAAAGCCATGGGTGCACAGTCTGGGAGTGGAAGGCCAGGCAGCAGAGAATCCCATCAGGATCTTGTTCTCAAATGTGCGGGGTGCACAATGCTCCCAGGGATCCACAAGCAAAAGCTGTCTCCTTCCTTAAAGATGTAATTGCCAGAGCCAGTAGAGCCAAAACTGACTGGTTCTTTCTTAGTGTGCGCTCATGTGGGACAGCACAGAGCTCCATCTCTTCAACTCACACAAAATAACAATGACAGCTGGCAAACAAATCTGGTTTGCACTTGCCTTTTATCTGTGGATGTGGAGTCATTCGCTAGCAACCTCTGTTTTCACCAAGGTAATTGCTTTTGCATACTTAATTTTGATTCAGTTTTCTTTAAGTATGTTAACATTTTCTTCCTCACAGCTGGCACTGGGCTGCTGCGAGGCTGAGCTGGTTGCCTCCCCGGAGGTGTCAGGGGTGAGGAAATGAAGGTAATTTGGCAGAGCCTTAATCTGCATCGCTGAAACGAACAGAGAGAGCCGCCTGTCATCTTTGAATGGTTGGATGCGATGATCCAGTGGGTCTCTTCCAACCTGGTGATTCTATAATTCTCCTTGAATGAGAGAACGAAAGATTCTGTAATCGCAGGATGTTTCACACTTTAACCAAGGGAGAGACAAATGGATCTTGACTTCACTGGCTTTCAGAACTCCATGGCTGCGCTCTTCATTATCACATCCCACATACTCTGTGCT
The DNA here is from genome assembly GCA_013389865.1 of Piaya cayana. Lineage (NCBI taxonomy): Eukaryota > Metazoa > Chordata > Aves > Cuculiformes > Coccyzidae > Piaya > Piaya cayana. The sequence goes on along the minus strand of WAAB01012089.1, from coordinate 30,233 downwards.
ACAGACAAGCACCAGCCTGAAGGAAAATCTGTTTTAAGAGTCTGCTAAACTGCAACTTCTAGCAAGGATTCCCATGCGGCTCCCTCTGGGCACTGTGCCTGGGAGGGGACTGAAGTCCCCTCCCAGGCACAGTGCCCAGAGGGAGCCGCATGGGAATCCTTGCTAGAAGGTGAGAGGAGAAAAACCACAGATTAGATGAGCCTAAGGAGCAGCCATTCACTGTAGGGGCTCCATTGTATGAGCAAATGCTCATTTAGCTTCAATACCATGACTCTAAAGCCTTCTTTGCCCCCACGTAGTGAAAGGGCCTTGGTGGTACAGCCAACTCTTGATTCTTTTTCTGATTTTGGAGTTGTTTTCATCAAGAAATGAACAGAACCACTAAAACACTTTATATTGAGGATTCTTTGTTCCAATTCTAACAGTATATTAAAAAACAGCCGTGCCTGTACAAAACTTCTTAAATCCCTAATCAATAAAGGTTTGGGTGGGAAAATGTTCAGGGCAATAAAAGGATCTTTAAACACTGCTGATGTTCTTACAATAACAAATTACCGGTCGCATTCTGGTGCTGTTTGCAATCATTAGGCTTTTGCAAGGAGCCGCTCATCTCACTGGAAATCATTCATCCTCATTTAATTACAAATTCTCTTAAAATTATTTTCTCAAAATGTTGCCCTTTATGAGCTGACAAAACATTGATAATTAATGTTTCACTGCTGATCCTGAAGGCCAGCTAACATAATTATCCAAGGGTGCTCCTGCTGATTTCTCATTCTTTGCCCTCCAAGTATACATTTTTCATCTCTGAATTCTGGATGCATTTATACTACGTATTTTATGGAGTTAAACAGCAGAATATGTTTCATGGAAATAAATTAGCATGACTGACTTATTGAGTCTCCACGACTATTTTACCAAGTGAGACTTCTATGAAAATGGAACATATTCAGCTAAAGAGGAAAAGTGCTTTGGGATCTGGGATTATAAAGTGCTGAGTTCCAAACTTACTTGTACCCAGCAACTACAAGAACATTCTACAAACTATGTATGACACACAGTACTTTACAGCTCATGCCCAAGCCTGAATCTAAGTTTTTAATCCTGTTTTATAATGCACCCTCGAGACAAACACACACACATATTCTCACAAGTGGTTACCGTGATGAAAATATGGTATGCAACTAAGGGATCAATTATCAAACAGAGTAGAAAAAAATCATAGACCGAGTCCATAATCCCACAGGCTACCAGCAGCAGGGATGATGAGTGTAGCTCACACTGTTCTACTTTCCAGGTCTAGTGAGTTTTTTCTGTAAGGTATCTTTAAAGGAAATAGGAAAATTCATGAGCAACAGTCTCAAAGACGACACTTCAGCCTTATCTATAACTTTTCCAATGATTATTGGTTGGCACTGGTTTGAGTACCAACACTGCACTTTTAATTAAGAAACCTTGGACACACATGGCCCATAGCCAGAGGGTAAAGTGAAGGAAGGGCATACTCAGTTGGGGGTTTTTTGTTGGTTTTGGTTTTTTTTTTAAATGGAGACATGGAAGTAATATTAATTGCATTCTTTATTTGAAGCCTGTCTTCAGACCTTCAAAAAGCCAGACCTGCTGTGTCTAGAAAAAGAAATGTAATTGCGTATCTCCTTCAGTTAGCTTCTTTCCCACCTATCTTAATAGATGGTCTGGATAAGCCTAATCTGTTTTGTCTGTTTTACTGCCTGTAATAGATAAAATTAACAATTATGGGGAACTTACAGTAAGACGAGGACATCACTGTGAAAGAACAGCAGCAGTAGGTAGGCTGCATAAATTGTGACTGTGAAAATGACTTCTTTCTTTGCTTTTTTCTTTCTTTTTTAAATCAGAGTGGAGACACAACGAGAGTGCGGGGCAGTGTTCTGAGAGCACTGATAGGCAGGGTCACAGCACCTTCCTGACTGACCAGAGAGCTGTTCCAGTAACAGGTTTGTACAAAGTACTGAAGTGGGTCAGTGGATGTTTGCGCAGTATGTGGGGCAGTAGGGAAGAAGGCCTTGAGGCGTGTGTCTGACTAACTACCAGATGACAGAAACAGCTATAATTGGTGCCAGTTTGGATTTAACTATGAGCAGCATGGAGGCAGCTTCAGCTCCTTGTCTGTCCCTACTCATGCATCTTCCCTCAGGCTGACATTTCTGGAATTCCCAGAGTTTCTATGTAGTTTCTGACTACATAGTCCTGAGCACTATTGCAATTTTCTAATCACATTTCCTTCCCTGTCTCATGAGACAACACAAGTCACTTTTCACTCTCTTGAAGCAATACAGGAGAATGAAGCATGAGGACATTCAGCTGTACAAAGCACCAGGACTGCATCCACCTTTGTCAGAGTCCACATAAATTCTCTTTTCTACAGTCACTTGGGACCCATCCACCAAGAATACACAGGAGTGCGCTGATATCTCACAGGAACCAGCACACTACCCAGTCTGACTATACCAGATAGAGAGAGAGCGCTACTAAATCTCCAAAATTAATAAAGCTGCCACAAAGATTTAAGAATAAAATGGAATTTACCTAATTTTTACTAATACCTTCAGGCATGTGATTAACTACCACCTTAACTACTCTTCAGTGACTAGAATGACAGACAGATGTCACAGGGCATGAGCTGTGCAGGCTTTGCTGCACAAGACAAATGTGTTTGCTGCTACTTGATTGATTTTTTTTAATACAGCAACAGACATTTTTCAAATTACTATAAAAGGTGATTAAGCAACATTAAAACATCATGAGCCAGAACCTGTTCTAAGACCCAGCCATTCTGTTCTGCTGATGAAATCAGACCTCAAAAACAATAAAAGCAGTTCCCAGTACATTAGATAAAGCAAGTGCCCATAACCAGGGTGTAAATGCCTTTTCTTCATGCTTTGTTCAAAGAGAAAAAGATGACCTGGCTGCAGGATTGTTAGTGCAATCTACTGTAGTTTTCTCTTTAGCTTTTCAAGCTTCTGCAAGCTCAAAGACCATCTCTGTGCTTAATAGCAATTTTAAAACAAACTGGTCTTGAACCAAAAATATTCCAGATATATATAAATCACCCACCTTCCCATGCTGCCAAGAAATGCAAAATATTAAATAGTGAATATTTTCAGTGTCTGAACCATTCTCAGTGCTCAGGAGCAGAGCATATAAATACATACAAGAGTCTCCTTCTGACTAACAACCTTAGAAAGGTTTTCAAGATAAACAGACTTAAAATAAGCTTTCACATGTGTCAGCTCAAGATCTGTGAACCTGGGAACAGGACTATCTTTGTGCTGTTGGAACAAATCAGAGCATTCTCAGAATTAGATAAAATCACCCCACTGGTGCTGTTGTGGAGCTCACTGCCATCTCACAGCACCTTGCCTGGACACAATCTGCGATACAACCTCACAGCACGAAGGGAAAGCAAAGCCAGCTACGAAGGCTTCAAGCTGCTACTGAGCCTCATATTGGAAATCTCCAGCTTCCTCCTCAGTGCTGGCCTGTAACAGAGCCCTTTCCCCCTGATCTCCACTTCATACTTAAAACCAGTTGAAAAAGTGGAGCTGTGCAACACACCAGTGCGGCAGCTCACCTCCAACGCTGAGTTACTTCAAACAAAACCAATAAGCAAATATCAGGGTTGCATCAGAACATAACCTTTGCAGTTTTCTGGCATTTCTGCTTCATTACACTGGCCAAAGCTGAGGCATTCGCCGTGATTTTTGCATTTAATTCCAGACCTAAAAACTAAAAGATGAAGGAAAGCACCAGCAGAACTGTATTTGAGAGGTGCAATGTTCAGGAGGGTGGTGAAGAAGTGCTTTTGTTTCTTTGCGGCTCTTTCCCTGCTGTGGCATGCAGTTATTTATTCAGGGCATTATGACTCCCTGCCGATGGCAAGACAGATGATTCTAAATGAAGCTGTGCACTTGGTAATGAGGACTGACCAAAATACCTGAGTGCTGTGCTTCAGAGCAGGCTCCTTGAGACTAAATTGCAAAGATCATTTACTCAGAAGGTTGTGACAAGATGCATATTATAAAAAATTGACCATTTGTAAGTCTGTGTTTTACATGCATGCATAGAAAATGCATCAATTGCTCTGTACATAGTAAACAATCATTTTTAATGTTCCCTACTACCTGGAATCCCTCCTGTATGTGAAGAGAAAGGCTTCAATGTCTTGTTAAAGACAGACCTTTAAACAATCTGCTTTGTATTTTGCATGCAAACCCACATGCTATGGGGCATCAGATCCTCAGCTACTATCAACCAGCTTAACTCCACCAACAATCTGGCTGAAAGAGGCTGTTGTAGAACAGAAATGTGCGTGTCCCATTTCATTGCTATGAAGTAACTCATCTTTGGTAACCAGCAATGCTTTCCATCCCACAGAGAGAGAAGTCAGCACAGAGCTCCCTTTCCATTTAACAAATTAAACAGAAACTACCCAACTTCCATGACACTCTTTCTGTAACGGATATCGTGAGGATGTACGTTCTCTTGTGACAGGCAAAAGGCACTGGCCAGGAGACAGCACTCCATCCTGCAGTGCTGGACAGAAACACAAGCTCTACCTCCAAAGAGATCATGACTTAATACACAAGAAATCATTAGAGTAAAAAAGGCAAATGCATATGCAGTAATAGGCTCCTGCTTTGTCACCACTCTTGCTTAGCATTTCATATTCAAAACAATATGCAAGCACAAGCCTAATTGTTTACATCAGTAAAAAAGGGGATGATGCTTTTTCAGCTTCTTCCCAGACCTTCTGGATGCAACCATCATCATGCCATGCAACTGCAGACCTGTGCAGGAGGGAGCATTAAACACTAAGATCTATTCTTAATCAATGCAAAAGCGTAACCAGAAGTCAGTGCTAGTATTAAAGTAAGAAGAGTATGCAGAGATCATCTAAATCAGGTAACATAAATAGCATTTTTCTACAGTATTTTAAGAAAGCTGAAGCCTTTGAGCAGACAGATTAACTATTCAAATAGCAAAGTCTTAATATAATAATTTTCTACTTTTCAAAGAACAGACCATGCATGACCTCTACATTATTTCCTAGTCTGTATCTGAATTGTTATACACGGAGAGATATTCTAATTAAACAGAACCTAGTGCACAGAAAGGCAGCTGAGCAGCAGATCCAGGGTGCCGACAGCTGGACATTTGGTTCTAGTCCTGCCAACAGTCTATTCTGATACCCGGCCAAGCTGTGATCGGGGTAGAATGTCAGTGCTGAGCACATATTTTTGAGCAGACTGGGTCTCCCACTCAGCCTGAGTGCTGCCCTCTGCTAAACTCAGGATCCTCTGCCCAGAGCCTGCAAGCTGTGAGCCTCCCATCATCTAAAAGCTATTGCTGCTATTACAAGTGCTGCACTGCACTCAGCTCCTGAGCTCCGAAACAAAACCAGACGTGTGGATCAGAACACAAAAAGCACACGTATGGTGCCAGAAAACCTGTAAAACTCTGGTAGGTGTCTGCATCACCAACTCAGCCAACAGTGAGCGCAGACTTCAATTCCACTGTAGAAAGTGGAGTGAGAGAGCACTGAGCCCCTGCCAGGCACTGCAACAAACCCACAGGGCAGCCGAGGCACCGGAGAGGGACTCACAGCCCTGTCACCGGTGTATGGCAGGTAATAACCCAGGAGTGAAAACGTGAAGCCAGAGGTGATGATAGCTCTGCTAGAGGTGAAGTGAGAACAGCTCTGCCAACACAGAACCCTGGAGAAGGCAGCTCCCACGGTAACTTGGACTGGCAGCTACCTCTCCCTTCAGCTACTCTTCCCCAGGCAAGGCGGGAAGGTTGGGTCAGTTGTTGTTTTCTGGTAAATCACGTCCCGGCCTCTCCTCCCACAGCCCGTGTGGGGCCCCCTCACAGCGCGACCCCCGGAGAAGGCACCGAGCGCCGCGGGGCTGCAGCCTCCGCCTGGACAACCGCGGGGATAACGAGCCGCTGCTCGAACGCGAGGCGCACGGAGGCTGCCGGCACCCACGGAAAAAGCTGCACCCGAAACCGCGGCCGCCCCAGGAGCCCCCCGGCCGCCCCGGGCCGAGCCCGCAGCCCCCCTCGGCCGCCCCCGCGACCCCCCGCTCACTTCTCCCCAGCGCCTCCGCCGTCCACTCGGTCTCCTCCACGGCCCCGTAGCGTCGCATGTGCCTGTCGCCGCCCGCGCCGGCCGAGATGGATCTCCTCAGCTCCATGGATCGCCGCAGCTCCATGGCCGCTCACTCCATGGCCGCGCGCGGGGGCCTCGCACATGCCCAGTGCGGGGGGCGGAGCTTGTGGGACCCCCTCCCAACACCAGCGACCGCCCCGGCACGTGCGGCGCGGGGGCTGCCGGGATACTGGCGGGATTGCTGGCGGGGCCCGAGGCGCGAGCGGGTGTGTGATTCTGTGACTCCTTCCAGCGGGAGCATCCCTGCCTGTCACAGCGGGATTGGAGCTCGATGCTCTCTAAGGTGTGCTCCTACCTGTTGAGGGTCAGGAGCGAGTCTGGAGAAGAGCAACGAAGCTGGTGATGGGGCTGGAGAACTGGCCTTATGAGGAACGGCTGAGAGAGCTGGGGGTGTTTATCGTGGAGAAGAGGAGGCTGAGGGGAGACCTCATTGCTCTCTACAACTGCCTGAGAGGAGGTTGTGGAGAGGAGGGAGCTGGGTTCTTCTTCCAAGGGACAGGGGACAATGGCCTCAAGCTCTGCCAGGGGAGGTTCACACTGGATATCAGAAAGAAATTTTTCACAGAAAGGGTGATTGGGCAGTGTCAGAGGCTGCCCAGGGAGGTGGTTGATTCACCTTCCCTGGAGGGGTTTAAGGGACGGGTAGATGGAGTCCTGAGGGACATGGGTTAGTGATTGATGGGAATGGTTGGACTCGATGATCTGGTGGGTCTCTTCCAACCTGGTGATTCTATGATTCTGTGGTTTAGTGGCAGATAGGAACATTTGGACTTGATGATCCAAGAGGTCTTTTCCAACCTGGCGATTCTATGATTCTCTTTCCTGCCATTTCCAGGTAATTGTGTTTTGGGAACGAGACCATTCAGGCTGATTGTATGATCCTGTGCTGCTGGGGTGCTGCTGGGATGTTTGAAGTGCCCATCTGCCTGGCTCTGTCCCTGTCCGGCCCTGCACCACTGCGGAGCATATCTGGCTGGGGAAAATGGTCAAATCCACAGCCACTTATGCTCACAACATCTTGAGTTGCTGCGTGTGCCACCTTTCTCTTTCCTGAAAGTCCTGCGCTAAATGGGATAATCATAGTATCATAGAATTAGTTTGCATTGGAAGGGACCTTAAGGATCATAGAATCATAGAGTCGTTTGGGTTGGAAGGGACCTTAAAGATCATCCAGTTCCAGCCTCCTCTAATTGATTGTCCAACTCATTTTAGTTGGTCTTCAGGGCACTCTAATTTTTCCGTGTCAGCTGTTCTCCATCATTTGAGCACCAGACATACTGGAAGACCTCTTGTTGACTGTGCAGTGCTCCATCCTTGCTGGTTTTGGCTTTTGGAGATGGAGCCCAAACAGAGCTGTGAGTCGAGCAGAAAAGCTGGTGGCAGCACGCTGCACAGCTGACTTTGGGCGACAGTGCAGCTGCCTGCTGGGGTGGGCTGGACTGACTCACTTGGAGAAGTGAGGAACACAAGTGTGGGAGGAAGAGAAGAGCCCATCTGGGATCTGGATGAGAGTTGGACTGAGCCAAACAGGCTGATTAGGGAGAAGGGCCAATTTTTGGCGGATCTGAGGACTACTAAGCTTCAATCCATCCCTTTGAGTTTTTAAGATAATTGTAATCCAACTGCATTGTTCAGGAGATGAGGGAACGATCTTAGAAATGGTTGAATATTTAAAGCTCTACATTTATTAGTATGGAAGAAAAACAGGCACTAGCCAGAAAATTGGATGCAGAGAGTTTACTTATATAAAGCAAAGAAAGGTTATTTATTGCAACTAGTAAGTTTTCATTTTGAAAAACTTCACTCATGCAAAATCCCTAGTGGTGGTATGGCTTGTAAATCAGCAGGGGGAAAATGGTGTCATCCCAAGTATATTTCTTACCCGGTTTTATTATCACTGTCCCTAAAAGACCTGTATTAGACCAGAGTAAATCTCATTTGATTTTCAAAGAGCCATCATTAAATATGATCTAATAAAAAAAAGAGGAATGGGATATATAACAATTACAGTAAGATCCTTGATAGGGAAATTACTTTCTTGCTGTGAACTTGCACCTTCAAGGTCTTATACAAATTTGGAGATCTGGCCTGTGAAGTTGGGTCTGATCTAGCAAATATTGAGATAACTCTGAGAAAGAGGATGAGTACTTAATTGCTTTTCTTCTCAAATCAAGATAGAGCCTTGCAGGACTGAGCTGCCAAAACACAGTCTAGGTTGGACACAGCTCGTTAAACATTTAGCCAGTTTAAAATACGTTTTGGATGAAATTGAACTGATAAATCAATGTCCTATGCTCAGCTATGCCAAGTTTTTAAGTGTCTGTGTCTGACAATAGTGTCCGTACCTGTACTAAGCCTATTTGCAAACATTCCTGGGAGGTGAGTAATGGAGACTACTAAAGCTGGCGCAGTAATTTCCACCTATTTAGATTTATCTCAGCTATTTTCACTACAGAAGGTCAGAAAACACGGCACAAATTCAGGAGATGCAGTAGAAGAGACAGGCCATATGTTTGGTAGAAAGAATGGAACAATCCGCACAGACAAATGGCTACAGTTGTGACCAGAACACAGATTTCAGACACGTATGTCTCTAAACTCTTTCTTTCCCTCCTCATTTTATTTTTGTCTTAGTAAACTTTTTGTTTCAACAGTCACTCTCCTTTTAAGGTAGAAATTTTACAGCAAAAGCTGTTACCGCATCTGTGAGATGTTACTAATACCGTGAGTAGTGAAGTTGTCCATGTAAGAGTCTTATTTTTGGCATTTGGAGCCAACTCCAGTGCTATGACTGGACTGACTGTAGTGCAGGTGAGTCATCGTTGTGCAGGTGGCTTTTGTATCAGTGACGGGTGGCCAGAGCTAAAAACAGATGCTCGACTTCAGTAAATTTAGATGTTGACATATATTGGTCTGGGCCATTTTAGAAGGGTTGCAAATGCAGCAGAGGGACCTGGCCAGGCTGGAGAAGTGAGCCTGTGTGAACTTCACCAGGTTGCCTTGAGCAGCCTGATCTAGTGAGATGTTCCTGCCTATGGCAGGGGGATTGGAACTAGATGATCTTTAAAGTCCCTTCCAACCCAAACTATTTTATGATTCTATGACTATAAGGAATATTTCTGTGTGCATGTGGGCACGTCCACTTTAAAGCAATAAATGCACTGAACTTGTGAACAAGGCAGCATGTGTCCCCAAGCATAGCTCTCAGGGCCTGAGCCTTTCCTCGTTTCACTCAGTCCAAATTGTAAAGGTGGCTTTCTGTGAGCCTCCATTCTACCTACACAAGTTTGAATCTTACACAGAGAGCTCAAAATGCAGCAAACAAAAAAGGCCCATTATTCAGTTTCTGAAGTTCTCTCATGTACCTGCTGCTACAGCAGAGCTGTCCTTCACGATGTCTTTTCCAGGCATATTCCATGCCTCATTACTCTTTCCTGGAGCTGAGACTTCTCTCAGCACAAACCCCCAGCTATTACTAGCATTGCATAGTGGGGAATGATGCATTGTACTACATTCTTTCCAATGAAGTCTGGCTTTCTCTCTGGACACATGGTGCAAGCCTTTTGAGCGCTGCCACACTGAAGTAATAAACTGCAAAAAAGGGGGAGGCAGTGTTTGTAAGCCTGGATGATGTTGAGTATACGCAGCACTCACACAGATATGTAATCTACATTCTTCTGCAAGTGTATTAATTACCTAAACAGGTAACTATATCAAAGATTTATCTCTGTATCATAAAAGGGAAATTAAGTCCCTTAATGAGGCTTTGAAGATGGGAGTTCTGTTCAGAACTTGTCCGAAGGGGCAGGTGATGTATGTTACTAACTTTCAAAGGGAGTGAATAATCCCTTGTCTTTGCTGCTGTGCTAAGGTCTACAACATCCAACTGATGCTATAGACATCAGGTTTTTTGCCACGTGTGGTTCATGAAGACCCCAGAAGAACTTTGTGTAAGACTCGCCTTTGTTTATACACACACTAGTTAAAGACAGAACCAAAGAACAGCATTTAATGTTTATTAAGCCTTTGCAAAAACAGAGACATTTTTCAGTCAACTTGAAACTCATTGTTTTAGTGAAATTCAAGTATTTCTTGCACATCTCACTGGATTTGCACTAGCAGTAGAGGCAGCAGCATGAGCAGAAAGCACTGGCACTTAGAGCAAAAAATCAGAAGGCTAAAGCTGCATAGATTTCAAAGGTTGTGCTATACGAAGAATTTAACGTATCAGATATAGTAGCAAACTACAGGCAATTTCACCTTCACTGCAGCATAAAAGTGGTTATTCTGCGTTACTGGATGGTTGTTTCTGGTGTGAAGAAGGCAGAGACCTTCTGGTGAATTTTCCAAGCCTAGAAGGATGTATTTTGCATACCAGAAAGCACAGGAGGTATTTTTGCATAAAAGATTTGCAGTGGAAAACCACATTTTAAAATTCTCATTTTATCAAACTCAGACTCTACACCTCCACAGCCATCCAGAATAACACGAAACTGGAACTGCACCTGATATAAATGTCTTCACATCCCATTTGCTTTTAGAGAGGCCCCATGATGCATGCCTGGTAGCTACTGGCAGCATGTTCCCTCCTTCCTGAGCACTTCTGTGATGTATAATTCTGTTCATCTTTCCGGTTATGGAAATCTGCATGTTCAGCTGGCAATAAGATCAGTGCAATTCCTTGAAATAGTCATAAAGCCTTCACAACTTTTGGAAAAAGTGGTGGAGAGACATTAGGACAAGTCTCATTTAGAGTTTTTACCTCTTTTTTTTTTTACTGAATTACTAGAAGAGGCAAAAAAAAGGTTTATATATGTGTCAGACAGGGTTGAACTGGATGACCTGAGCTTGACATCCAGAGGTCCTTTCCTACCTCAACCACTGTTATTCTGTGAAATTAATCTTATAAGCCAAAAAAAATTTTGAAGTGCATCTGGAATGTTTGTAAGACCAATCAGTGCTCAGAATTTTTTTAAAAAATTATGTGAAAAAGGATTTGGGTTATGAAACTGTCAAGTACCTTAACATGAGAAACAGAGGAAGTGAAAGGATTATTCACAGTCTAAAGTTTACTGCAATATAAGAGCTACAGACTTCCATGACATGAAAGAACCTTGCACGTAACAGAAATAAGGAGAGAAACCCTGAAACCTGCAGGCAGAGAATCAGACTTTTCGAAGACAAAGCAGGGCTTAGTTTGATTTCCCAAGCAAAAAGCTCACAGCACAAAAGCCTATAGCAATAAAGCACAGCTTGTATAAGCTTTTAAGCCGTTTAAAATAAAAGATGGATCTTCATTCATTGAACACTCCTGCTGAGGAGAAGCATCAGCATTATACAGACCATAAGGACAGTTTTAAATTTTTATTCACCTGGGGATTAGGTTTTACTAACTATACCCATGCAGAAATATTTTTTTGCAGTGAGTTACAGCAGAACATGGCATACTGCTTACAGCAAACCTTGGAATGTCATTATTTCCCTGTTACCTTCTCCAAGTGAATTCTATTAATCATTAAACACTTAAGGCACAAGCAGAAATAAAAATAAATAGCATCTGTAAAAAAAAAAGTCAAATAATCACCACACCTTAGCTGAAACTTTTAAGTCTCACTAAATAGAACAGACTTTAAAACACTATTCTAACCCTAAAAAGATCAACCGAAAAAAACAACTGCTGAAATCGCTTCTTTATCCTGAGGACTTCGTATACAGAATAACAACAGCTGTCTGAAAGAGCTATTCACTCATCTTTCATTTTTAAATAGACAACAAAGTGCAGTTAGTTCCTCTGTGGATTTCTACTCCTACTGGGATGCCCAGCACCAGGACTGCCCCGTTCACTGTGGGATTCATGCAGCAACACCCACTAAATTGCTCCCATAGGGACGTGTGAGATAGACACCAAACAAGGGAATACCCACACGTGAGCATCTACAACGAAGCTCTCTACGCAGCAGCCAGGCTTCTGAGCCTCTCCGCTCTCAACGGAGAGAAACAGAACTTAAGAGTACAGGGTTTACCACGCCCTAATACAGATGTCTGAAGCTGCTTATTTTCCTCCACTGACTGTAAACAGAGCTTAAACTGATTAGGCAAGTTGCAGATGTCCACACTACAGGCGTCGAAAGTCAATTAAAATTAATTCCGCCTAAGATCGTAGGCAGGTGTCCTCTTCCAGCTCTGCCTGTGCAGCTGAAGATGGAATTGCAGTGACTTGTCTATCGTGAGACGGATGCTACTTTCTCTACCTTCCTGCCAGCAAAAAAGATTGTAGAAGCAGCACCCCCACCATCCCAGTTGAGACAAAATATGTGCAAATCCGTTAATTTGCTATACAGATTTTCACACAGAATAAAGCAAGTTTGCCCCTATGGAGTAGTCATCCCTACAAACACAGCATTTCTATCTTTTCTGAATAAAACAGATTCAGTGCCACTTTTTAGACAATAAATTAATTACATTTTGTTCTGAAAAAGCAATCTTGCACCGGTAACAATTGTCAAGTCTGACAACTGATGGTTTAATGTTCTAGTCCCCTTTTTCTAGCAACTGCAAGCTGCTTGAAAATTAAATTACAGTTAATATTTCTCCCCAGTGAGGCAGTGTGGCATGACGTGCAAATGCTTACACTGCCCCGTAAGTCAGTTGTTCCCAGAAGAGATGGGCTGGCAGCATGAAAATAATTAAATGCCAATGTACAATTGGCCTCTCTTATGAAAAATAAACAGGCACAAAACCAAACTGTTCACTGCTTATACTAACCAACAAATGCAGAGATGATTGTTTATCCTAAATACAGCAATAAGGCTACTGACCATAAACTCAGTTTAACAATTAGAACGTGTTCAGAACTAAAGTTCTTATTTCTCTGATGATTCTCCATCAGCATTGAGCTTCTCTCTTTGGAGCCACATAAATACTGACTTTGCTGTGCCATCTCCACTCTGTTGCGAAAAGCAAATGAAGGAAGCCCAGACAAAGCCACAGAGGCCAGTGTAAGCTGTTCGCAGGTAAACAGGGACCAAAAGGAAGTTTGACAGCTGTGTTGGAAGGAGAAAGAGCCCAGTTAGCACATTGTTATGTCTTAGAACTACACACCAAACAACTCCACTTACTTCTCACTGTGTTAGATATACTACAAATGCATTAGATCAGATTTTATGAGAGAGAGGGGCTCACTGTGTTACCCTAAAAACTCACCTGCACGAAAGGCCAGTACATCAGTCCCGTCTGAAATGAAAATAAATCATTCGTTATTCTTATGGACTTCAACCACAAAGATCCATTTCTTTCTTAACACGTACAGCAAAGACTAAAATCTATTTCAGTAAAGGTGATACAAGCTGTTCAAATGTAAATTAAGTTGCTTAACTTACAGGCTGCAATATTAAACTTCTAACCATGACGCTATAATTTTCTCAACCACTTTATTTATAACTCATTTTAAATTCAAAACTCTAAGCAGTGTTAAGTCTTCCTGGTCACCTGACACAAAATGCACAACTACATATACCAGATGGGTGAATAAGTGTTTAAATATGTGAACATTTGTTGCAACCATTAACGAAAAATAGGACTGAACACTATTTATTTCACACTTAGAATCATAGAATAACCAGGTTGGAAGAGACCCACTGGATCATCGAGTCCAACCATTCCTATCAAATTGCAATGGTCCTTCTAGTTACTCATACATGTAAGGCTTTTTTGCAAAAAATAATGGATAATTAACTCATCGATCTTAAGGTCTGTAGAAACATTATGCTTCAATAAGATACAGTGTTTTTAGGAATAAAAGTAATCTTTCTCTATTCTACTTATATAGTTCCACAGTAGGAAGATAAATTCACTTTACGTCAGTTACTCTTTCAACTACTAATCTTTCTTCTTGCACCTGAGAAATCTTGAAAACTCTTAATGTGCTCATCTCTGAGGTAGCGCAATTTATTTTTTCCTGTGCATGTAGAAATGCAAATCAAACCCAGCTTTTTATACCAAAGTCTTCTTAAAACAAGAGACTGTGTTTCTGAAAGTGAGAAGACTGTCACTGAAAAGTACAGGCTGGAAAGAATATCTAAAAAGGATGTCTCTATAATAAGGATCTGAACAGGTGTTCCTGTAAGTGTTGTCAACAGCACTGTGAACCAGACATTGGTGTATGTGTACTTCTTAAGATAAAATGTAGTACAATCTTATCAGTGTTGCACTGTAGGGCTCATTCAAACAGAGCAGGGTGCAAGTGTTACACACACAATCATTGCACATTTTTAAAAGAGCAGCATCTCACTCATCTGGCAGCAGCGCCTATTGCAGACAACCCTGACCCCAAAGCACTCCAGGTGCTAGGAGCTTCCTACACTTAGTCAAATAATTGAAGTGAAAGGCTGTTGGAGGAAGTAGCATTTCAAATATTTTATTAAATGCTACTTTTTTTATCAGCTGGGAGATAAGCACATTGCTTGCCTCACCTTGTAAGTATTCCAAAATTTCTGTCTACAGTCTGAAAAGATGTCCTCTTTCTTCTGAAGGATGCTCATACCTAGTGGCAAAATATTGACAACAATCAGAAAACTTGCAAAAATGACATGTTTGTGGTTTTGAATGATATACCAAACTCTTATCAAAATATGTTACAGGAGCATTGAAAGAAAAGCTGGTATCACTACAAAGGAGAAGTGCCATGCTGGCTACATAATCATAGAATCACAGAATCAGCAGGTTGGAAGAGACCCACCGGATCATCAAGTCCAACCATTACTATCAAACACTAACCCATGTCCCTCAGCACCTCGTCCACCCCTCCAGGGAAGGTAAGTCAACCCCCTCCCTGGGCAACCTCTCCCTCTGCCCAATGACCCTTTCAGTGAAGAATTTTTTTCCTTATGTAGAGCCTGACCCCCTCCCCTGATGGAGCTTGAGGCCATTCCCTCTCGTCCTGTCCCTTGGGAGAAGAGCCCAGCTCCCTCCTCTCCACAACCTCCTTTCAGGTAGTTGCAGAGAGCAATGAGGTCTCCCCTCAGCCTCCTCTTCTCCAGGCTAAACACCCCCAGCTCTCTCAGTCTCTCCTGTGAGGGCGGTGAGGCCCTGGCCCAGGTAGCCCAGGTTCGCTGTGGCTGCCCCAGCCCTGAGGTGCCCAGGGCCCGGCTGGATGGGGCTGGGGCAGCCTGGGCTGTGGGAGGTGTCTCTGCTCATCTCAGCGGGGCTGGAACCGTATCATCTCCAAGATCCCTTCCAGCCCAAGCCGCTCCACGACCCCGTTTCGTGCCGTTCCCAGCGCTCCGGCCGCACTCACCCGTGTAGAAGGCGAGGACGGCGACGGGCGCCCCCAGCAGCTGGTCGCACAGCACCTTGGCGAGCACGGCCGGGGGCCGGCGGCCGGGCAGCGCCCGCTCCAGCGCCCGCAGCCACACGTAGCTGAAGTTGCCGTGGAAGGCGAGGGCCACCAGCGCCACCCGCCGCGTCTGCGCCCAGTCGGGCGGCTGCCCCCGCCACCGCCGCTGCGCCGCGTCCCCCGCCGCGAACAGCCCCCCGTACAGAGCCACGTTACAGAGCCACGGGAAGCGCCGCAGCGCCCCCGCCATCGCCGAGCGGGGCCCGCGCGGTGGGCGCGGCCGGGGAGGGGCTGGGGCGGGCCGGGAGCGGGGCCGGTGCAGCCGGGGAGGGCTCGGAGCGGCTTCCCGGTACCTGAGGGAGCTGCGGGAAGGCTGAGGAGGGGCTGTTCACAAAGGCTCGTGGTGATAGGGCGAGGGGCAGTGGGGATAAACGGGAGATTTAGACTAGAGGAGTGACTGAGAGCTGGGGTGTTCAGCCTGGAGAAGAGGAGGCTGAGGGGAGACCTCATTGCTCTCTACAACTACCTGATGGGAGGTTGTGGAGAGGACAGGGGACAGGACGAGAGGGAATGGCCTCAAGCTCCACCAGGGGAGGGTCAGGCTCAACATAAGGAAAAAATTATTCACAGGAAAGGTGACTGGGCACTGGCAGAGGCTGCCCAGGGAGGTGGTGGAGGCACCATCCCTGGAGGTGTTAGAAAATGGGTAGACAAGATGCTCAGGGACATGGTTTAGTGGCAGAATGGAATGGTTGGACTCGATGGAGGTCGTTTCCAGCCTAGTGATTCTATGATTGATGACAGCAGAGCATCGCAGGGCTCCATGCATCATAGTAGTAAATGGCACTAAAAGGCTTAGGGACCAGGAAATACCCGCAGCCTGACAGGCCCGTTCCTCGGTGCCACCGTAACAAGTCCCTACAGACCGAGCTGCTGACAGCGCGGTGACAGCCGAGGGGTTTGTAAAGGCCGCTGCCACGCAGGCACCCGACCCGCCGCGGCGGGGATTCGAACCGGTGACGCCGCGGCCGCCCTCGGTGCGCATGCGCCAGCGCCCCCCTCGGCCCGGGAGTGTTCCACTCAGCCGGGGCCGTTCCGCTCAGCCGGGACTGTTCCACTCACCCGGAGCTGGGGGGGGTGAGCGTGGGCCTGCGCCGTTGCCGAGGTGAGCGCGGCCCCGCCCGTCGCGCCGCGGCCTCGTCAGCGCTGCCAGCGTGGAGCCGGGGCGGCCCCCGCCATGGACGCCTCCGTGGAGAAGGTGAGGGGCCTGCAGGGAGTCACCGGGGGGACGGTGTGGGGACGGGCTTGGTTGGTTTTCTTCAAGAGGAGATGGAGCTCGGTTCGTGGGGGCGTTCGCCTGCAAGCAGGACCGGAGGGAGAGCGCTGCCTCACCTCCTTCCCTCTCTCTCTCGTTTCGTGCCCGAGCAGTTCGGCAGCCGCGGGTTTCTCTCTCCCACACGGGGTTTGCCGTGTCCCTGGGGTCACTGTGAGTCAGTCCAGCCCCGCTCCTCAGGGTCTCGGGGGTTCAAGCCGTGTGTGCTTCATGTCCCTCCCTTGCGCCTCCATACACACACAGCTCCTTCGGGTTTGTGTATCTGGAGTCGGCTAGAGAAGCTTGAATGACTGTAGGAAAAGGAATAGGCAGGGAATGCGGGAAATGTCTTTATGATATTTTGAGGCCTCACCTGGAGTAGTGTCTGGAGTTGTGGAATCCTCAGTGTAAGAAGGAGATGGAGCTGTTTGAATGGGTCCAGAGGAGGCTACAAGGATGATCAGAGGGCTGGAGAACCTCCTGTACCAGGACAGGCTGAGAGAGTTGGGCTTGTTCACTCTAGGGAAGAGAAGGCTGTGAGGAGACCTTACAGCAACCTTCCAGCACCTGAAGGGGCTACAAGAGAGCTGAAGAAGGGCTGTTCACAAAGGCTTGTGGTGATAGGACTGGGGGCAATGGGTACAAATTGGAGAGGGGCAAATTTAGACTGGACATAAGGGGAATTTCTTCACTCTGAGGGCGGTGAGGCCCTGGCCCAGGTAGCCCAGGTTCGCTGTGGCTGCCCCAGCCCTGAGGTGCCCAGGGCCAGGCTGGATGAGGCTGGGGCAGCCTGGGCTGTGGGAGGTGTCCCTGCTCATCTCAGGAGGGTTGGAACCAGATAATCTGTATGATCGCTCGCAGCCCAAACTTTTCTGTGTTTCTGTGTCATAAATGAGTTGGTATTAAAATGGTTTGATAAGTCCCAGTCAGTGAAGAATAGAGCATTAAGGAGTGTTTGGTCACCTTTGAAAGCTGAAGTTCTTTACTAGTGCTGACCAAAGTTACAGTGACTGGAGCTTGTTCTGACAAGTTTATTTACTTAAAATCAAATTGAATGTATTAGTTTGGAATATGGTCTATATCAACTAGATGGAAGCAGAGAAATGGTACAATATGCAGTTTTTTGAAGAAGGCAGCGCATTTGTACTGGGCAAGTGATTGTCCTGTAGTACTGACAAAGCTCGTATAAACTTGGTTTGACTAGTTTCTGTAGCTCCTTGTGATGACCACTATGCAAACATGAAAATCTAGACAGCTTGCTGGGGGTGAACTTCAAGTTTCAGTTCTTCTGGAAGCCTGTGTTAAGTTCCACTAGTTTGGCTAACAAATCTGTGGGGTTTTTTATTTTTGTTTTCCCTGTTTACATTTTGATAAAGTGACCAGTCTTCTGAAGGATTTCAGCATTTCAAGTTTCAAGCTAGGTGACTTTGTCCATGGTAAAATAGGGCAAATAGTTTCCTTGTAATTTGTTGCTGTCTCTAGAGCAGTGTCTTCCCTAAACATGAAAAAAGTGTTCTGGCTTCTCACTTAGCCTCAGATTTTATCTTTTATTACTGCATTAATTACCACAACATCCTGGTAACTTCACGGAAACTCGTGACACTGGACCTACGTGCAGATCCTGCTGCGTGTCAGGGAAGTGATAAAGATTAAAAGAGCAAATATCTGTAGCACACTGTGGTCACACTGTGCCATTTTCATTCGAGCCTCACAGTCATAAGTAGCTGCTTTTTTTGTTTGTCGTCCAAAACCTTTTGTGGCCTGAAGAATAAAGGCCTTATTCTTGTGGCTGAGAAATACGAATCCAGTTTGAGATTAATTTACCAGTTTTTAGTTTTTGATGGTAAAACTTTCTTCTAGGCAAACAGTGATGTAGTGGGGAAAAGAAGAAAACTTCTCAGGGAGTACGTAACAAGCCACACCTGGGAGTTTCTTGGCACACACAGTAGTTTGTGTGCAGGCTGCTTAAAAAATCATCTCTCTTACATTGGGAGTACAGTCTGAAACACAAGTGAAGATTGTAAAACATTGGGGTGTGATGTTGCTAAGTGACCTCAAGGTGTAACGTGCTCCCTGTAAAACCAGAACCAGCTTGCAATTCAAAGGGTTTAACAGAGAGTAACAGGGAAGTAACCAGAAATCAAACCTGTTGCGAGTTAACCTTAATGAATTGGATTAATACATTCTGAAGGCAACAAACAGTAAAGCAGTGACTGTCAGGATGTTTGAAGGGCTTTAAGGTGGCAGGAGGTGCCATTTATACATATTTACAGACTAAACTAAAGCAATGTACTTTATCATGGCATGTTGTTAAAGTCTGTTCAGAAACCTGAGTGCTTTCTTGTTAAAACTTCACCACACCTATTTTATTGCTGCTTAAAATCAGTAGACAGGCTTCTGCTTCCTACCTCCATGCCCTTACTGCTGTGAGCAGAGGAGGAAGCACGTATAAAATATAATATGCAGCAGTAAAAGGTTGTGTATTTTTGTTTGTTTGTTTTTCTTCTTCCTATAATTCAAAGGAGAAAATACATTTCTTGAACTTCTCACATTTGTACTGCTTTTCCATGCAGTGCCTAATTCAGTTGGGGGCCTCCTAGCCAGTGGATGTTGTAGAAGCCAGAAGTGTAAAAAAGAAAATTTCTTGCTAAATTCTGAGAGTTTTTGTGGAAAAATCACTGAATACTTGCACTGTTCCTGTGTTCTTCCCTCAAATATTTGTTACTATCCATTTCTAAAGCAACAGAATACAGAGAGCTGTCAGTCTTGGTTGGATCCAGTGTGACCGTGCCTGGCTACTGATTCTTTCAGCCACCTACCACTTGCTGTAATATGAGTTAAATCTCTAAATATTTTGATAAAAATAGTGTTGGAGCATATGGTGACTCTCAACTTTTTTTTTTAGTTTTGTTTCTTGATCAGTCCTCTGGATGAAAACAGTGTAAAACCCTTAAGTAAATGAATCCCACTGTGTTCTGTGATTAAATTTGCTTTTGTGTCTGTGTCTGCAGAGCAGACATATTTGCCTGTGTTATGTGTGTGCAACAATTACATGCTTTTCCATCGGTGATGATGGAAAGCATCTGCAGGCCTTTAGGAATGCTGTGTCTGAAACACTGTAGTAGACAAGCTATGATAGGAATGGTTGGACTAGATGATCCAGTGGGTCCCTTCCAACCTGGTGATTCTGTGATTCTATGATATTCTTGCAGTGTGGGCAGCGTAAGTTTAAATATTAAACTTGTTTTTAATTTTTTTTTTCTAATGGTCCCCGCCCCTTGCCCAGCCCCCTGAGCAGCAGTCGAGGGGAACTGCGAGAGGCTTTGGCCTGTGGGCCAGCCTTTGGAAAAGAGGTTGGCTTGGATTCATGGAGTCGATGACTGCAGTACGTTTGAGAAGCAGAGCAAGGGATGCACAACAAAGAATCTTACTGATGCATTAATTGTTATTGAGGATGTTGTGGGGACAGTAGAGAAATAAAGGTGTTTTGGTCTTTCCTTAAAAGTTTCTGTCTTTTTCCCTGAAAGATGGTCGACCCGACTCTAGCAGAAATGGGAAAGAATCTGAATGAAGCAATGAAGATGCTGGAAGACAATCAAAAGTATGTGTACAGAGCAACAACTACAAAAGCGGTAGCCACTTGTGCTAAGGGATGGGTTATCACTGGTGTTATGCAGCAAGTAGCTGATTTTCCTAGTAGTTTAAGGTCATACTGTTGTTGTGAAGCTATCACCTATAGAAATCACTGTTGTTTCTCAAATGATGGGATTTTAAGTATGTTCTGTAATATTCAGAGTAAATACAGCAAGTCAGTTTTTTTCAGAGTTGTTAGATTTTTTTTTCCTGTTGCTATGCAAGTGACTTAATTCCTATATACATGTAACTCTTCTGTAGGTTTGTGCATCTTCTGTTAAAGAACTTAGAGTTCCACATTTTGGGTTTTTTTAATTGTGTGAGCTGAATTTTTGTATTGATCTTACCCAATTTATTTATGAAACTGTTGTCAGTTAAATAAATTACTAACATGTCAGTGTGTATTTCTGCAAGTCAGTGCCAACCACATTTGATGTTATAAACCACAAGTAGTTTATTCTTTTGTCTTTAACTTAGAAAAGCGGAGGAGGAAAATGAAAAGAAGTATATGCGGAAGGATATTCCTGGACCGCTCCAAGGCAGGTAGGCAACAACAATTTTAAGGTGATGCTCTTTTATTTTTAGAATCTGTAAAACACATAAAAAAACTATAAAGTCTGTAAAAAACTATATAGAGCTCTTGTGCGCAAGGCAGGTGAGATCAGTATATCTGAAAACTACGATTTAAATAGGCTGTAGCCTCTTTGGGAGAGGATCCTGCAGGAGTCCAGGCGAGCACTTCAGGAAATACTGTAAAATCCGTTTGAGTCTTTTGTGTGCATGAACTAAATTTGGGGCTGAGTGGAGATCCTGAATTAGCTTTTCTATGAAATAAAAAGCAGTTTAAACTCTCAGAGTATAAGTTCTTACGCTACGAATTTTATTTGAGTTATACAAGTTGAAGGGTTGTGGGTCTTTTAAGTTTTATTCTGTTAAAGTGCTTCATGTCAGAAGTCTAATGCAGGGTTTTTTTGTGCCAGAAGCTGGTGTTTGTAGGTAATGGTTTAAGAGATGTGCTGAGTTTGTGAGCTGAAACTGGGTCATGTGAGAACAAATTTGGATCCTTAGTTACTGCCTTCCTTTGCTGTGTAGCCATAAGCAATTAAATGCTTTCTATCAAATTTTTCCCTCCAAATTTTCAGATTTCGGTAGATTTTTCCCATGAGTCTGAATTCATACTTATTCAAGTGTCCTACTATCGTTGAGTTTTGAATTAAGTTATTCAGCAACCTTGCGCTAGTTGATCTGCTTTTCTGAGAGCAAGGAACTGGTTTTGTTGCTGTACTCATAATTCTGTAAAAGTGCTGTGTTGTCTTCTCGTCTCACGATGCAGTGTCTCAAGTCTCTTTGTCAGATGCTGGTACTTACCTTTTGTTTTTCTGATGTGGTTTTTGTTTTCCCCTCCCCGGCGCGCTAGTGGCCAGGATATGGTGAGCATCCTTCAGTTAGTTCAGAACCTGATGCATGGGGAGGAGGAAGAGGAAACCTCACCGGCCTACCGGTAAAGCCAACGTGATTTATTGTATGTGGAAGACAACCTGATTTTCTTATGTTCTGATCATTATACATTTAAGTTCTATAAGTGTGTTAAAGTGTAAATATATCGTGCAACCACGTAATTTTTTTAAAGGCAACTTACACAATGCAGTGAGCCAGAATAATCCATTAGGCTTAGATTTTTTTTAAATTATAGAGCTTTCATTACTAATAACTAAATTGAGTTATGCAAGACAATTGCTTCTAATGTGACAGCTCACTTTGGTTCCTGCTTTCTGAAAACTGTTTTATGTATGAAAGTCTTACAAGTCTTTGAATACCAGTATTTTTGTTACCATCACCTTGTAGATTTTAAAGAAAAAAAATCCACTTTTCTGTAAAATGGAAGTAATACTAACTATTCTGCAGAAGATTATTGAAAACTAACATTTGATAAACAGTTTGAATATTAAAAAAACAAACAAAAAAACCAAACAGAACCCAACAAATCAAAATAAACCCCAACAAACTAATGAAAGCTATGTCTCTAGTAATATTATTGATGAGTCTTCTGAGTTTTCTCCGCATGAGGAGAGAAGAGTATGTGTTTAATGCACTTAAATCCCAACAGGGATAAGGTGCTTAGTCCCAGCTCCTGCTGGCAGGCTGGTTAAAAAAGAAGCTGCAGTGTTATTGTAAGCAGCTTGGCCAGTTGCAGTGCAAGTGCTTTGTCTACACTGGCACTTTAGTCTGTAATACACAGTGGGAAGGGGACAGTGTTATGCTTCCCTTCTTTCTGCTGAGTATTTAAAATGGCAAGTCCACAAATTCCACCATTCTACAGTAAAAACACACAAGCCTAAAATGATTCTAACAGCCACGACTTGTATTTAGCTGACAGTTACTCTGTTCTTTCTTGCAGACTTCAAAATGTTGGTGAACAGGGTCACATGGCTCTACTGGGACATAGCTTGGCTGCTTATATATCCGTGCTGGACAGGGAAAGGCTGAGGAAGCTCACAACAAGGATCCTTTCTGATACTACTCTCTGGCTCTGCAGGCTTTTCAGGTGAGTCACTGAATAACTTATATATGGCTGGGTAGTGGTAATAGTTTAAAGTGTGTGACTGGACTGGGGATGTCAACAGAAGAAAGCACTGTGCCTCAAGCTTAGAGATATTCTTTGAAAGGTCTGAAACACATCACATCAAAAAGAAAAAAGGAAGAAAAAAAGAGGGGGACGACTTCTTGTTGGATGGCAGGAACTTGCTGGTGACATGATTGCCATAAATGTCCTTTTATAAGATCCCTGTAGTGGTGCAAAGGGCCAAAGTCCAGTTACAGGCATACAGTTGCTCCAGCATTTAACTAAAGTCTTGAGGCTTATGCTTTGATGCTGAGGCGTAGGGTACTTAATATTGTTAAAAGATGCTTCCAGTTAACTTCTCCTTTGGTCTTCCTGGATCTGGTTTATTTTTCCTGGTATGGTAGGTGGCACTACTGAAATTTACAGTAAAATCTTTCATAAATGCCTATTTCATAATGTAGTGTAGATATCTTAAGCTGTTCCACGAGAGAAGAATGGAAATCAACATTGTGGGGGTGTTGGAGTGGGGGAGGATTCACTGATGAGAAATTCCCTTTTGTCTTCCTGAAGCAAAAACATCCCCACTTTCTCCCTCTCATGATACTGTTGTGTTTCAGAAAATGTTGCCAGTGCTACTGAGAAGATGGATTTATTTTTTTTCTTAGCGCAGTGCAAGATGAAGCAGTAAAAATCTAACTGAAGTTAACCCAAATTTAGTTCTTAGGGTTATGGAGAATTGTTCTTAGAATTACGAAGGATTTGTCTTATGTTGACCGGCTCACGTCTATCAGAATTATTTTTTAATTTTAGTTATTATCTTTATCTGTCTTTGACTTAAAGATGTTGAAGCCTTGTGCAGTGAGGAGATTTGAGAAGTGTGGGTAATCCAGCTATTTTTGTCAAGTGCTTCTAAATGCCATGGCTAA
The DNA here is from genome assembly GCA_013389865.1 of Piaya cayana. Classification (NCBI taxonomy): domain Eukaryota; kingdom Metazoa; phylum Chordata; class Aves; order Cuculiformes; family Coccyzidae; genus Piaya; species Piaya cayana. The sequence continues at coordinate 6,254 of WAAB01012089.1, read as the reverse complement.
CAAAAAGAAATGTTTGTTTTCAACTACACAGTATCACTGTGATTTTGTTAGTGATGGTGTGTATCCCCAAACAAAAGCCCTGAACAAATAATGTGCTGTGAACTGACTGCTTGTAGTTGTTGGCATTTTCTGTGGCTGTGAGCAACGCTACAGGAATTTCCCTTTGCCCATGTTAGGTCATAGAACTGTTGTGTAAAGGTAAATGCTTGCACGTGGGTCATTCTGGACTCATCTCTTCTTGGTTACTTTGCACTCGAGAGTTTACATACATATTAAACTCAGATGAAGCCTTTAGGTTGTTTCCTCCTCTGCTCTGCTCTCAGTAAGCAAGTAAAGGAAATCTGAGAAACCTAGCAGGTTTTTCTTTCTTACATTATCTCTGAACCTAAATGAAAATATGTACAAAGATTATTGTAAATCTCAGCCTGTCTCATCAAAGTTTCCTTCTACTCCACTTCATCCTGGATAAAAAAGAGGCTTTTTTATCCATCTTCTTCGTCCTCTTGAGCTCTTTTGCTGGTCAGTGTTATTTTAGTCACTGAACTGGCTGTTGGTTTTGTTGATGGTATCGACTTGGCTTTTCTTGCAGGTATGAAAATGGATCAGCCTATTATCATGAAGATGATCGTGAAGGTCTCCTAAAAATCTGTCGCCTTGTTATTCACACACGCTATGAAGATTATACAGTAGAAGGATTTAACGTGCTGTATGCGAGGCAGCCTGTCATATACATTAGTTCTGCAGCTAGAACAGGCTTGGGCCAAGCTCTCTGCAATCAGGTAAGGGGAATCAGTTGGGGCTTTACGTGAGGAGTGGCCTCAGAGGTGATTTTAGGAAAAACATAACTTTGGTTTTGAAAACTTCCTTATTTTTCTTAATGGTAGAAACAGCAGCAACGTGATTGAACAGCAACAGAATGGGGGTGGGAGTGGAAGGGAGTGAAGCCAGCCAAATATCTGCAAGCCAGTAACACAAAAAGGTTTATACAGTGTGTTTGTATGGCCTTATAAATTGTGAGTTCCAACACAATAGAACATAGACAAAGGAAGCAGAGTCCTTGCTGGGCTAACTGGAGTGGACCGGTAGAGGGACTGTGAGCCTCCAGTGGAACGCGGCCCAGGCACAAAGCAGGCATTGACTTATAGGATGCATTAATTGCAGGGGTGACCAAGAAAAAGGGGATTAAATTTAAACTGTTGGACATGGCATGGGTATCTCATCAGAAAAAATGATTGTTGTGGGCTTTTTTTCAGTTTCTCCTGTGCATTCTGTTCTCTGCTATTAATTTGCTTATAAGTTCTGGCAAGAAACTTACTTCATAATATAATATCCAGCTTTTTATTGTCATGTTTTCTATTTTTTGTGTCACTGTATAGATTTCTGTGAACACACAAAGCGAGTATATCTCGGTTGTTGAAATTCCATCATTTTTCTTACAGCTGGGGTTACCCCTTTCTTGCATGTGCCGTGTGCCTTGCAACACTATGTTTGGATCTCAGCACCAAATGGTGAGTTTGTCTTCCTTAAGAGGTCACTATTTTTTTTGAGTGGTTTTATTGAAAACCCGTATTTAATGAATGTCAAATAAGTTGGTAGGAAAAGCTTATTAATGTACTTTTTCAACCTCTATGTCCTCTGTTATATCTCTATAAATCATAGACTGAAATCCATTAGAATGCCAGCAGCTNGTAAATAGTGAGGTGCTTTTTGTCCACAATTTCTAGAATCCGTGTAGTTGGAAGAGTTTTTATAAGCTATGTTATGTATTTGTGTTGTATTTTTTAAAAATTCTTTATCTGATACTTGTGTTATTTTGCCTCTGAGAAGAAGGATCTGCAAGCTATGAAGACCTTTAAGAATTAGTCTTAGAAAACTTGAGAATGCTGCCCATTTTCACTCAATCCTTTCTTTCCAGATGAGCAGAAACAATTCTATAGTGTTTGATAAACATCTTTATAAATGAATGTCTTTTTCTTATTGATAACAGGATGTTGCTTTGTTGGACAGATTGATTAAAGATGATGTTGAGTCTGGAAAACTGCCTTTGTTGCTTGTGGCCAATGCTGGTAAGTGCTATAGACAAACAATAAAAAAACCACACTATTTCATGAATATGTATATATTTTTAATATATATTAAAGTTTGATTTTACTGCTGCAGTTCTGCTTATGTCAGTTTGTGTATTAGTATCACTAGATCTTATTCTAATGAGTGAAAATCAGTTTTTCACACTAACACTTAAGAATTTTTTGGTGAACGTGCCATTGACTTTAGCCTTAAAGGTTATATTTTCCTTGTAGTTAATTAAACAGAACCACTTACAAACAAAATTCGTTCTAAGTACAAATGAAGGAGGGAGCTGATTTACTTGCTTTGGACGTGGGGAAAATATCTGAGATGTTAATCTTGGCTTAGTTACCTTTAGATGAGGTCATACTTTGTACACATTAAACAATGTGTGTTTCTTATTTGAGGCTACTGAGTCCTAGTGCCTAGGATTTTCTAAGTATTTGCAACAAAATTGACAAGCAAAACAAGTATTTTTATTTTTTGTCTAGAGTTCCAGTTGCTCATAAGTCATGATGAACCAGATAAGAATATTGTGTAGTGGGCTCTTTAAACATTCTCTTTCCTGCTCTTATATGACTTTCTGGACAATAGTACAAGAGTTATTTTTTATGTGGAGTCCTAATTTGTGTGCTTATCCTTCGTCACTGCCTTCTTTCCCTTTCCACAAAGGCACACCGGGTGCTGGGCACACGGATAAACTTGGCCGACTGAAGGAACTCTGTGAGCAGCACAATATGTGGCTCCACGTAGAAGGGTAAGAAACTCGACATTTACTTTGGTATAACTGTATTCACTGAAATGTCTGACTAACGCACAGCATATAATTTGAAGAGGGCCATAGGAGCATCTTTATTGTCATATTAACCATTTTATGTGGTTATAATTTTGTCACTGTATGAGATACAGATTGGTTTACATATACAGGAATGATTAATTGGAGTGGTTATTTCAGTAGAGGTTAGTGGTTGCTTTTGCTCAAACACCAATCTTATTTACTCTTGCTTTGAAGAGCTTGGAATTAAAAGACCTTCTAGGACAGGTCAGGAGAGGCATTATGCAGTGTTTATTGAGAATGAAATGAGTGTGGAAGAGACGATGGTTTAATGAAGGCTGCTCAGAAGAGTGCTGCAAGGGCAGTGTGCAGCGTAACTGGGAGGAGGGTTAAACCAAGAGCAAAAGAAATTCCAGCAACATAGGTAATGGTAATGAAGCCTCTAGTGCTCTAAGATTATTTTTCTTTGAGCCTGGAGTAGTCTCTCCTGATATTTCATTGTATCGTGTCATATTTATATGCTGTTTATTTCTGATAGCAAATTGCTTCTGAATTATGGGGTGACTTTCCCCAAAGGTCAGGCTTTTTTAGATTGAAATGGAATTTTAATTCTGGGGTTTCAATCTTGGAATACCAAGTAGCAACATCTACTGCATTGTTATTGAAAAATACAAAGATTACTTCACTTTACACATAAATGTGAACATTCAAATTGAAGATTGAAATGTTGTTCATTAATACATTTTTAATATGTGCTTATACCACTATTTTTCTAGTGTGAATTTGGCGACTTTGGCTTTGGGCTATGTCTCCTCCTCTGTGCTGGTATGTTTTACTCTATCTAGAAACTTAATAATGTGCCCTAGATTTTAAGGTTATGAGCTAATCAAAAGATACATGACTTATATTCTGCTAATTGTATAAACTTCAGGCAGCTACAAAGTGTGACAGCATGACTCTTACTTTGGGTTCCTGGCTGGGTCTCCCGGCTGTGCCTGCAGTGACACTCTACAGACACGAGGATCCGTCCTTGGTATGTTTAACCCCTCAGTCATTATCCTCAAGATCTTGAGGCTCTAATGTTGATCATGGTGTAGTGTCTTGTTCTTCATGAGCATCTAAATTATAATTTGTGAAAGCTCCCCTGTTTAAGCTGTGACTCATGCCATAAGCTGGCAAAAATGGAATAATTAGAGGGAGGTTAATAGTGGTTTGTTTATTGTTATTTTCTTCTTTAGTCCTTGGCAGCTGGGCTGACATCAAGTCAGCCTGTGGAGAAGCTCCGTGCGCTGCCTTTGTGGCTCTCCCTGCAGTACCTGGGTCACGATGGGATTGTGGAGAGGATAAAACACGCCTCGCAGCTCGTAAGCTACAGCTCGTTCGCACACTGGTTTGGGTACTTGGCTTCTTGGAGTGGGTGTTGTGGACTGTTCTTAATAATCCTCATCGTGGGGTTTGAATGGTTGAGTCTCCAAGAAAATACGAAGTTCAGATAGCAACAACAGCACAAGCACTTTTTGAAGTTGAGTCCTTACCCTAGTAAACATTAAGGTCCAGCACAACGTGTTAGTTAAGGTGCATTGTTTATACACAAAACATTTTTCCTTCAGGTACAGCACTTACTGAAAACTCAAAGGACAACAAAGTGGAAATGGCAGATCTAGAAGAGTGACAAAGTATCATTAGTCATTAAGATTTTGTGGCATCTTAAGTTGATCTTAACTTTTATAATAGTCTGTTAATAGTCTTAAGCCACAATGTAAGAATGTCTTTTCTAATAGAACTAACTTGGAAAGTCACCATAACAGCTGCTGTGGTAGCTTTGAGAAAACTACCTGTTTGGTTACACACTGGGCTTTAGTCACTAGAGTTGTAACGTCTCTGGAGCTTTGTCAGTGAATAGACTTTAATAAAAATCTCTTTGTAGCTAGCATTTCACAAAAAACAGAAAATATTTTTTCCCCTTACATTCTGAGTTTACAAATGAGACCTGGATGGATCTCTGATGCATTGCAGGGGGTTGTTCAGAAACAGAAATGATGGTAGTGACCATTTAATATTTTTCAGAATAATTTTCAACTTCTGAAACTGGTTTTTTTGTCTCTTTTGTTTACCCGCTGCTGTGGTCTTTTAGAGCCAAAGGTTGCTGGAAAACTTGAAAAATCTGGATTTCATTAAAACTTCGGTATGGTTGACATTTAATACTTTGATTGCATAACTTAGTCTTTGATAAGTGATTGATAAATTATTTAACCGATAAAAAAAATTAAGTATTACTTAAATCATAGCCATTGTTTTGAAGATGTGTGCAAAAATTATCCCAGATGAGATATTTATACCAGAAATAGTTTTAGAAATTACATCAACGTGTTCATTCCAAATTCTGTGAGCTGTTCAACAGGGTTTGGTGGTTTCACTCCCCCCACCTCCCCTTTAGTTGCCACTATATGTATAGAAAATATATTCAGCTTAGTTTTCTGAGGTAATGGATGATTCATGGATCATTGAGTGACAATAACCATTTTTCTAATAATATTTTTTCCAAGAGTATTAGAGCTAAAGAAACTGTTTAGTACAGTCTGTTTGCAGATGAACATACTTAGGTTTCTTGCTGTATAATGACCAAATTTCAATTGTACGTACCTTAAATCAATACATTTCTGCTTTAAGTGAATATTGATTTACTTTCATGTGTTTAGAGATATGTTTGCTCATACTCCTCATACTGAGATAATGTAAAGATTGTTACTGCTGACAAAACAAAATTACCTGCTTTGCTCAGCCATCTATGGAATTATATGTATTTTTTTAATTTTTTCCTTAAGGTTGAAGATGAACTGAGTTCACCAGTGGTAGTTTTCAAGTTCTTCCAGGAATATTCACACAGAGGTATGCGATTTATTTAAAGACAAAACCAAAAAGCACCTCTCTGTATTCTTTTTAAGCTACTAATTTGTAAAATTAATTTGATGAGGTAAATGTTACACAGTGCAGTTCTCTTGCACAGCATGTGAGAGAGGTTCTGAATGCTGGTGGTAGAACCCATACATGCGATAGCTTCTTTTTTTAGGTAGACTGCAGTGTTCTAAATTATCATAACAATTCATTTCTGCCTTCTTGAGTGAGGAGAGATTTGCATATGATTTTGATCCTGAGAGCAGAGGATGGAAGTCCCATTAGCTGGAAACTGTTTGAATGTACCAGTGGAGGTGGATCTCCCTTGGTTTGGTTCAGGGTTCCTGTTCCTTTTTAACTTTTACTGGCTAACTTCAAGAACTATGTTTCTTTTTTACTAATTTCACTTGCTGTTGCAATGTTTTTTAAAATAGCAGATGGCATCAGGAACACTCTGGAAACACCATCGTGGGTGCACAGTAGCTGCACCACAGGTGGCTCTGAGCAAAATATCCTC